>JBBMOC010000028.1:2708131-2957007 GCA_037975185.1 Centropyge bicolor
CAGTTCCTTCTGTCTGTGTTCAGCCTTAAAGGTTGGACTCTCACTCAAGTCTGTCATTGATATTTGTGAAGCAGCTTGAAGCCTGACCTGAAATAAGGTATCATGCCTGTGTGTGTGTTTACTGTAAGTGTGTGTGTTTGGTGTCAGCAGCTTCTCAGGGTTTGAACATGTGTTTGTGTGTTTACAGGTTTGTGTCAAGATGTCAGACCCTGAGAACAACCAAAACCAGCCTCTGATCGGAAGTTATCCGGCCATCAATGTACCATCAGCAAATGGGTAAGTATTGTTGTTGATCTCTCTTTATTAGGGCCCAACTAAAAAAGTTGGTCCCACAAAGTTTAGTGTAAATCAGACTCTTCTCTTCCGGTGTGTTTGTGTGTTTCATTGATGGAACCAAACCATGGGAGTGATTATTCATGTTTTAACGCATTTACTACAAAACCTGTGCATACTTTTAATTTACAGGTCTTTTTTTTTATCTCAACACTCTGCTTCAGATGTTTTAATGTATATTTCTACCCGTTAATCAGCCATTTATTTCCATTCACTTCCATTTAAATCAGTCAGTAGTCACTCGAAACTTGTTCATCCATCCATTACACTGATTGGACTTTTCTAATGTCTCTGCGCTAGTTCTATTTTGTACAAAAATGAATGCAAATCAATGACTGTATCAAAAAGGAAAATATGTCAAAATACAACAGAACAAAACAAAATAACACTGAAGAATTCTTGAAGCTGTGCCAAAACAACAGCCATCCTTTGATGGGTTGTAGCTCTATTAAAAGTCTATGGATGTCTTTATGGGATTTTTGTTTTTCATGTATTTTGTTTTTTTAAGAGTAAATACCCAAAATGATTTTTGGACCAAATTTCCAAATAAAGCCTTGGTGCCAGTTAAAAATCGGTAAGGGGCTGAGATGAAAAATTTTGAAGCGTCTGCTTGGCAACAGCTGATTTCATTGCTCAGCCACTGGTGACGTACTGTACATCACACAGACCATGGCTGAGATTCCTGTTTCAAAGAATTTCCCCAGTTCTCAGCCAAACATCAGCCTCAATAAAGTTCCTCATACTTTACTTTCTCTTCTCCTCCCTCACCTTCATATCTACCTCTTCTTTTCTCTTATAGAAACACTTGTTTCTTGTTGGGTTTCTTTTGACTGCGTTGTCGTAAAGATGATTACACACAAGGCCACTTCATATTAAAGACCTTTTCTTCACCTTCTCATTTTCACCCTTTGTTCTTATGAGTCCATTTCAATTAGTAAATGTCCAACAAATCCTACAAATGAACCGTCTTTCTCCTCTTCTTCTTGCTCTCCAGTGGCCGTTCCTCCAAGGCCTATAAGGTGGCAGGTCTGACCCTGCTGGCCTGCGTCCTGATCGCGGGCCAGGCCATGATCGCCTACTTCCTCCTCAGCCAGAGGGGTGACATCAAAACTCTGGAGGAGCAGAACAACAACCTGAAGACCGAGATGACAAGGGGACGATCTGGTGAGGAGGCCACATTCACTTCAGATTGACAGGAATATTCTGACACTGTTGGTATCATGCAGAATGTCTCATGCTGCAAACGTAGAATAAGCTTCATTTGTCAACAACCTTGTGCAACTGCAAGAGAAAATGTCAAATATCAGTTGACTGGTCCCAACTGTCCCAACTGGCCTGTAACATTACTCATTACGTTTTTGATAAATAAGTACTGGGGACTTCAAGGCAAACCAAATAATGACACTTCTTCTTTTTATTATTTGATGGAACTTTCCACAAGTTGTATGTGTATCTAAAGGACGGGCATTTATTCTTATACATTTTCTCTGTGTTCTTGTATAATTTAAAGATGGACAGAAAAGAAGGTCGAGTATGTCAAGTGGCACTGTGTTTACTGGCCTTCTTTTAAATTCAGACTAGACTGGATCCAGGTGTCCATTTATCTCTGTTGTTAGGGTCTAACTTTCCTCTCTCTGTCTGTAGTTGCTGTGCCCATGAGGATGCACATGCCCATGAACGCCTTGCCCGAGGTGATGGATGACTCTGGGGACGAGGTAAAACAGTCCAGTATTGGATTTCTCAGGCTGATACTAAAAACAGTATTTGAGTTTCATTATCCTGTGATGTATTGGTCGATTTTTTTTTCACTCACATAAAGGTAATTTTTGGATCAGATGGATTAGTCTGCAAATACGCTAATACTCATAAGTTAAATCATGTGATACAGCAGTCAGACCATTTTATCAGTCATGCTATAGTTACTATCAGATGCACGTATGTTGTTGAATTGTTCCTCTTGTGCAGTGATTCTGTAATATTCTTGTAAATTATCATTTAAGTTGTGGCGTTCTTCTTTTTCTCAGTTCTCTGTTTTGTGTCACTGATTGTATTTCAGGAGGCTTCAGCCAGAGTCCCAGAGAAAACTGGTATGTTCTGTATATTATGACGTATGAATGAATCATCTCTATCTATATATACAGTAGCAGATATTTGATCACAATTTGTGATTACAATAATACATCTTTTTCAGTCCCTCATGTGTTTCCTACTAATGTCTGTAGTCAGCCGTTGCTATTCTCCAGTTTTCTTGAAGACACAGCTGAGTTAACTCCTCTCCTCTCCCAGCCCCTCCTGCCACTGACTGCCAGCTGGAGGCAGCCGGTGTGAAGCCCGTGCCAGTGCCAGGTTTCCGCCCCAGCTGTGACGAGCGTGGCAACTACCAGGCCCAGCAGTGCTTCGGGAGCTACTGCTGGTGTGTGAACCCAACCAGTGGGCAAGTGATCCCTGGATCCGCCCGCCAAGGACCCGCCCGCTGCAGCGCAGTTGCCCCTGGTGAGACTAAATCACTGGTCAGATAGTCAGAATATGAAGACACTCATACAGACATGTAGTAGTACTTCTGGCAAATTTTATTTTCCCATCAGTTAATCATTATGGGATGTTTGGATTTCACTGTAGCACAAACAGAAACCTGTTTCAGTGGTATCACACCCACTTTGTTCCAGTTTTGCTTTCAATACATCACAGTATAAACTTGATGTTGCATGTGCTTCATTGAATATAAAAAAAATTTCACATATGTAATTACATTACTTTGATGCAGATTTGGATCCAGATGCAGAATTAATTATTTCTAGTATTAAAAAAAAAGATTATTTTGGGATGATTTCAGCTACATGTTGTTGACAACCATGTTTCTGTCTTTGTAGTTGGAATGGGCCGCCTGATGATTGATGCTGTTGAGTGATGTTGTGGTGAGTACATGTCAGATTCATAGTGTATGTAGCCATATACGAATTTTTGTAAGCAGTACATGTAGGATGTGATATACGCCTCTCTCCAGTATATTTTCAGTGTAGTTTAATTCAGTCCAATTAAGAAGTGCATTTTGTTCAAACTTTGAATATTGATATTTTAAAGGGGAAATAACTTTGTATTGCCGCTAAACTTTTAACTGTATATTCTCATCTGTTTTCTGTTTCTTGGGTAACTGAAGCTGAAGAAATCTCCGGAGAGCAACAGCAACAGTTCACATCCAAATTCTGACTTTGCTACAACTTTTGTCAGCCTATAATCACCATCATGCAGTGCTTGATAAGCTAATGGGGTTTTACAAACTGCTGATAAATCATCACATTATAACCATTTCTCTGCTTGCTATGATCTGATCAGTTTATGCATCAATCAAATTTGAAGGGTTTTTTTTATGGCTAGTAAACATGTGTGATTGCTTTGGAGACTTAAACATTATTGTATTTACATTTTTTGTCCCATGTCAGTTTGCTTAGAAGAAACTATTTTTCTATGTTGTGTGGAAGAGCAGTGAATTTAAAAATAACAAGGGGCAATTCAACCGATTGAGGGCAGATGATAATTATAAATTAATTATTAACTTATTTTATATATTTTTAGTGAATAATTGGAGACAGAAACATGATTTGTCCACTGCCCCTTTAAATTAATTTGGGAAACAGATAAACAATATGGTCACTTGAATGTTTGGCTAAAGTTGAGTGGAAGAAACAGATTTAAAAAATTTTGGGGAAATACATTTGGGAACCAAGAATACTCCAGTTGATACAAATGAAAACTGTATTTTCCCCATTTATTTGAACAACCCAAATAAATTTCTTAAAGACAGTTTCTGTGGTTTTCTTTTACAATATCACAACAGAATTTCAAACAGTTGAGTCGAAGATTTCTGCATTGATGTGCAGCAGTGAAAACCGAAGACAATGACAGGGACATTAATCAGTGAAATAAAGCACCATCAGCTGACCCGTCATATTCTATATTCCACAGCATTTCAACAAAGGTATTACTTAAAAAAACAGATAAAACATGCAAAAAACATAACAGACAGGAAATGAAGAAACTAAGAACATGCAAAACAAAGACAGCAACACACTGATTGTCAATAGGCACAAGTTGTTTCCAGGTTCCAGTTACCAAACACACAATACACAAAGTTTTCTAACCCACTTTCCAGTCAAAGCATAAAATGAAATAAGCACAACTTCAATTTGATCTCATTTGTTTCTCCTTTATGGCTTTTTGTCTAATATTTGTTCCAGGCCTAAATGTGTACATAAGCACTGTACATTCATTTTAATGGCAGCAATACAGTACCTGAGGTAACTGATGTTGCTGCCATGTGAAACCCACGAGAGCTTGTCTTGTGCTTAAGAAGGTTTAAGGTTTATTTTATCTAATCAATTTATACTGTAGCATTTCTATGTATCAAACAAAACTTTTTTTTTGAAGAATTGTGGTTTTAATCAGACAAACTTACTGTCAAATATATAACTGTATATTTCAATCATGAATTTGTGAAACACTGGCATCCAGTGGCTTCATTAACAAAAGCCTTTTTTTATTTTCAGGTTATCCACCTAAGTGGAACATTTGCCCAGCAAATTTAGAAATTCAAATTTTGTTACATGTCTGCTATATTATCAAGCTTGCTCCTCTTTCTGTGTTTCTCTCTGCATGAGGCTTCAGACTAGTGTCCTGCAGCAGCATTGTTTACAGACATAATATTGACATTATCATTTTTACTATTAAAATCTTTCTAAAATTAAAAAAAACATCTTACAGCTCATCAAACCATGATACAGACAATTTTAACAGGTTTTGATATTTCTGGGACGAAAAAACAAAATAAGTAATGGCTGCCAGACAAAATAAATCCCAACAATTCATACAAGTGCAAAAGATGAACTAGTTTCCAGCATATGAAATAGGCAGCCAA
The DNA here is from genome assembly GCA_037975185.1 of Centropyge bicolor. NCBI lineage: Eukaryota > Metazoa > Chordata > Actinopteri > Pomacanthidae > Centropyge > Centropyge bicolor. The sequence continues at coordinate 2,713,377 of JBBMOC010000028.1, forward strand.
ATCCCAGCAGGAAAGGCTATTGCACACATGGCATGAGATGATAATATCAAGTCCTGACCAGAGTAGGCACTCTTGATATATGTTATGTAAAATACTTAAACACCCTTTCCCTGTCATGCTAAAACTCCCAAGTGCAATTAAAACTATATCTTTAAACATAAATTTCACTTTGGCATACATTTGGATTTGATAGTCCACAAACTGTTGTCCAACTCTTCCAGACTGATATCTGAATAACTTCTTTAGCAGTGTGACATGAAATAGATAGAGAAATATTACATACGAGTACTTTTCCTTATTTTTGAATGGAGTGTGTCATTTTTAGAGTCATTATTATAATTATGAAAATGACAGATCTTTGCAGAAAAGTGTATATTAAGTTATTTTTCAAGAACTTCTACAGCGATGAGAACTATAAATTAAAAATAAAAATGTTTTACGCAGCGAAAAATTGACCTGTAATCTCATGGAGGGTTGCGCCTGCAAAGACACAACACATCACACCTCAGACTATTCAGACACCTGTAAACAATGTGAAAATGTGAAAGAGAACAAGAACCATGAAGGGTTTTGACAGGTTTTACACTGAAGAGTACCATGAGATGTGAGGTGAAACAGTTTTTACATGCTCTATCACCCCATGAGCAAATAAGTGCAAATTAGAGAAGGCTGCCATAATTGATTTCTCACCACTAGAGGGCAGAAGACATACACATTTCTAGAACTCAGGTCTTATGGTTATATACAGTTATATATATATTGTCCAAAAAAACAAAGATATGTAGTGTTTCTCTCTAGACAACCTCATTAAGAAAGAAGGTGAAACATTCAGCACCTCTGGCCTGCACATGTGGATATTGGTTAGTCTCATTATGGATCAATAAGTCATCCAAAAGCACATATTGTGGATTTAGGCAGGATAGGGTGAGGTCAGAAATCGATTATAGCAGCTATAATGATTCATTATAGGCAGCAGCTTGTCTAAATTTATGAATGAACTAAACTGTAATCTTTTCCATATCCATGTTAGGAGATAAAGGTTTGGCTGCAGCCTGTAGACGGGGGGTGGGGGGTCGTGCGTGTTTGCAATGTGAGCCTCCAGTTAAACCCACAACGGGCCAGTGGAGGACCATGCCATCACTATTGGACCTAGGTCAAAGTTCATTAGTAAAGAAGATGGCGTTTGAGCAGTGTTGCAGCAGAAGCATCAGGCAGGTCATGACAGCTCAGTGCAGCTAAAGTTGAACATATGATGTTAGAGCGTAAATAAGTGGAATTAAAAACAAAAAAAGTTATGTACTGCAGCTGTTTAACATTAGCAAGATTAGATGCAGCATTAATATAAGCTGAAAGCTTGAAAATGATAAATGAATTTGTGTTTTGGGGAAACATTAAACATAACTGTTCAGTGTAAAAAAAAAAAAGGGGGGTTGTAGGGTTTTTCACTTTGGTTTTGATAGGAAAGCCACCAATATTTTGATTTGTTTAATATGTAAAACGGGTGTGAAGAATCATAGACTCTAGTGAAAAGGGGCACAGCATGAGGAGCTACAGGCCAGCCGAACCTTATTGTGTTAAAATCCTTGATTAATGACTAAACGTATTTCAACTGAATCAAAAAGAGCAATTTGTTTCACCTTGCGCCATTCTACTTTAGAATTTTTCTATTTACTCATTCATGTTGAAGGTGAAAATAATAACTACTGAAAGATTTCACTTTTGAAATACATATCTGTTCCCATACGCAGCCGTACTGTCACCCTCTTCTTGTAGACATCTCTCTTCCTCCTCCCTCCTTGCTTGTCTTCTTAATTTTCCTCCTCTCTTCTCATTTGCGTCCATCTCTCAGGTTGCGCACGTAGTCTTTGACAGTGTTTTCAATGTTGGGAACGGCGTAATTTTGTGCTGCATAAATTCCTGTACACGTTCCTACAACAACACCCATCAATGCTGAAGAGCGTAGTCTTGCAACAATGTACCCGGCCAGAAAGCCCTTCAGGAAAGGAGAAGCCAGCAGACTCCCTCCCTAAGAAGGAAAGGAAAGGAGAGATCAGACCTAGTACTTCATATTCTGATAAGTTTTCATATGTTTCCATAACTGCCTGTCCTGTGCACAAAACTCAGAAGAGTAACCTGAGCATGTACATATGACTGCCTGTGTGAGTCTTACTGGAGGAACCCCAGCCTGTATCTCATCCTCCACCCGTCTCTGAATATCTTCCAGCTGGTCCTTCAGCTCTACCAGGTCCTTGAGCTGGCCCAGAGGATTCTGAACACACAAGCATGCACAGACAGACAAACAACAGGTTACTGTCACTTCCTAGAACACAGAACACATCTAGAAATGGTAAAATACTGTGACTTATGTATAATGACAAAAGTGACTAAATTACACAAGAAAAAGAAAATACACACACACACACAAATGTGTATACAGACCAAGTAAAGAACAAATCATTTACATTAACAGATCAATTTTAACAACTGGGACCTGAGATTAAAATGCGTGCAAATATGGACCATTTATCAACAAGTTGCTTCAAGGTTTGTATCACCCAAAGTTTCCCATCTATTAGTGGAAAACACCAAACAATTACAAAGCTAACTTTTAGAGCAACTTGTTCATATTTTGCCAAACCCTGATTTAAGGAATCCAGCACAATTTATCAAAACTAATGTGTTAGTGATAATAAACATGTTATGTCACAAGAAAGCATATTGCCTGATATTTCAAGGCATTGACAGTGACTGGCTGATCACTTATTCACTAATATAATGTATTAGTTAGTTATGAGGTAACTAACTTAAACCAGCTAGCACACACTGTTATTCTCACTCTATACGTTCGAATGTTTTTCCAAAGCCAGCAAGCTAGGCTAACGTGAGACCTCTTTGCATTTTGTTATTGTGACCAGTAAGATTTTTTTTTTATTTCAACATAGTAATAATCTAATCAAGAACTAACTTAAGGTGATGTTTTCCTCATTAGCATACACACTTTCTAATGTTTTTACTTAGTTAGCTAACGTCAGCTAATAAATCAGCTAATTTGGCCAAAAACTAGTGGCATTAGCCATCAGTTCATTCTTTCATTTAGCAGCTTCTCAATATAATACTTCTTGCGTTCACAGCACTGTAAGTTTAAGACCCCAGTACATCTCGCAAAATTATATATACATAGCTTATTAACATAACTAGACAACTATTTGACACTTAAGTTTGACGCTAACTAAGCTAGCTTAAGCTAACCAACACTGATAGTCAGCAAACTGATTTATGACACTAAGCTAACTGATGACTGCTGACTGACACTGTAAGCTATGTGGTTTGTTATAATGATACAGTAACACCAAATATGTTCACTGAAAAGTTATCACAGAAAGTTGAGGACACCGACCTTGTCGTTCGCCATAGTTTCACTAGTGTTGATTCCTGGGTCTTCTTCTTTGTCTTCTTCTTCTTCATCATCTGGTGGCTTTGATGAAAATGAACGTCATTGCCCCCTGCTGGTTACTGACGGACAATTTTTTTAGATTTCCAGATTATCTCCATAAGGAGCTGTAGATTAGTAGCTTTCATTGAGGCAGAATAAAGAAGGAAGAAACTCAAATCTTCATCTTGTTCAAAGTAGTAAAATAAAATATCACATGTCTTATGATGCTTTGATAAGCCTTCAAACGTAGCCTTCAAAAGTAAATTTCTCCTGACGGGCATCAATAAAAGCTATCTTATCTTAAACAAATTTCCAACAATCAAAAAAACAAAACAAAACAAAAAAACAGCTCACATTCATTTTTTAATCTTACATCTTCTCTCATGTTGAAGATCCTTAAAAGTTCCAATTTAATGAAATACTATAGGGATAGCAAACATAGTCCATGAGTTATATTCAAACACATCTGATGTTGTTGGCATGATGTTTTATAACACAAATGCTGCAACACTGGTGGTATTAATGTTAGTTGTCACCCACACCCACATGTTTTGAAAGTGTCAGAATTCCCACCGTATTGCAAAATGTCTCAGATCACACACTTTATCCTGCTGTTATTGAAGAGGCCATATGCTGCTTCAAAACATTGATGAAAACCTCAGCATACTAAATCCACAGTGTCGTTTATAGAATCCTCCTCGCTGACTGAGAAGAATCAATCCAGCTAACTTCTTCTGTACAGACTGTGCAGCTTTTCACTTCTTGGCGCTGGGGAGTCGACACCAGAGAGCGCAGTTGATGAGACACTGAGAGGGGGAATACGAGTGAGAGAGAATTGGAGTAAATGATTAGAGAGACAGACGGATAGAGTGTCACAGAGGCAATGAGATGCTCATTAATCAGAGCTGTTAAAGTTGCACAGTTTTGTGAGTGTCACTGTAACAAGTCACAGCATGAAGAATGAAGAAAGGTTGATAAGGATTAAAGAGCATTTTCCCACAGCAACACAATTATACAGTTTTATTGATTGCATGGACTGAGGTGAATTTAAAATGTTGTGTCCCTTTCGAGTTGAAATGAACAGGTCATTTCTGAGAGTCTGGGTGAGAGGTCACAGCTTTCATTCGCAAAGATACTGTGAACGTGAGAACAAATGACCGAGCTTGGAGTCACAGGAGGCAAGAGAGACTGAAAAAGAAGGAGACGGGAAGTATTGGAGACTTAAGAGAGAAGAACAGAGTAATCTGATAGAGAGATAGGAAGAGAGAGACAGACTGATACTGCAAGAGAAAACAGGATGTACGTAAGGCTATTTAGACTGCAGACTAATTTTAAAAGATCAGTCTTAACAAAACATGAATGAACTCTGGTGGGTTTTCTTCTGCAGCACTTTTTTACCCAGGAGGGCCTGAAAGTATTTAATCCTTAGACTTGCCATTAACCTTTTGTTATTCAGGATTATTACCAACGTGATATGGACTAAAGTATTTAATGGCCTGTTCAAGCTGGAATCAAACAGTCTTTCACATTTGCTTTTAAATGAGATGAAATGCGGCTCACACACCCTCCTGGACAGCAGGCGTTTCAGAGCTGGAGGGAGTGATGGAGGTAAGGCGTCTCTGATCTTCAAAGCTGTTGATGGTTTAGGGGGGTTATTGATTTTGGCTGGGGCATATTTGGCTGACTAATCTTTGGATGCCGCTGTAAAGGAAAGGTCATTGAAGCTTATGGTGCAATCGCCACAGTGATGTGCTTTGAGGAAACGTGTATTCATATACCATGAACAGCAAAGAGTGGATTTACGTTTGGACTGTGCGCTCGAGTTGAGAAGAAATAAGCAGTGAAATTAAAAATGAAATCATCATCATCAGCGGACAGCAAAACAATAAAGAACTCTAATGACTTAAGCTTTATCCATATCTTATATAATAAAATACATTCATATCAACATGCCAAAATATAATTGCAAGGGTTGTTTGTGCAGAAATAGCTCTTGTAATTCAAAGGATAGGAAAAGAAAGCCCCGTGCACGTCAGCTTCAGGATGTAAAAAGAAGTTAATCTGTTTTGCAATAGGCTTTAAGGACCCATTCAAAATGTACTTTATAATCAGTGCACTGTCTTCTGAATAAGACTTCTTTTAGTAAAGCAACAAAAGCAGGTGTCACAACTGTTCGGCTGTGAATTTACTGAAAATTCAAGATGCAAGTGTTTGAATAAGCAATGAATCCAGTTGTTTCAGTGATTTCATCTTCATCAGTCGTAGATAAACAGACTGTAAATACTGTACTGAAGGTATTGATCATTTCTGGTTGATGTGTTCCTCATATTGGATGTTGCATGTGAAGTTTACTTCCCATTTCACAATTAGAACTGTGATAAAATATTCAAAGCATGTAAACTGCTTCACTCCCATTCTGTTCTATGTGTCGACCTGTGACAAAACAGGTGGTGAGTTTTGAACGCACCTGTTTGTTTGAACAAAGGAGACACACTGTGAAAAGCAACTAAGGCCGCAGTGGGAGATATTATTGACTGTTTTGTATCACTGAGCGTGTAAACAGATTGAACTCTGTTGCCCCTCGTGTCAGAAACAGTGAGTTATAGTTTCATAACCTGCGCCAGCCTCAGGAGTGTTGCTGCTTCAACAGTGAGCTGATGGATCTGTGCTGCTCCGCTCGGCAGAGTTCGGCTGCGCTGCATTGTGTTGCCTGCTGTGTTGTTATAGATAAGATGAAATGAACTCTGGTGCTTATTGTGTTGTGCTTCACCACATGTGACTTGCTTACTGTCGAAAGTGTCATGATGTATTTTGTAGTGCATTTTTGTGTTGTACTATTGGTGGTTGAAACTTGTGACTTGTGGAACGATTCAGTTCAAAGATCACTCTGATTCAGTACTGTATAATGAAAGTGTTTCATCAATCACTTTAGAGGCTTGCCAGAAATTGTGATGCATTTCTCCATAGATGCAAACCTGAAAGCCTTTTTACGTGACTCTCTGTTTTTGTGGGTCGAGTTGGCCCGTGTTCAGATGAGTTCCCTCATTAACCTCAGTGTTCAGTATTCAGCCAGCGTTCCCACTGATGGCTCCTGATACAGTGCTCTCTGCTGGCAGGGAGCAATGTGATTGGCATACAGCAGGAGTGAATAAGAGGGGACTTTGCAGAGGGACCTAGATTGTTCAAGATGTGAGTGAGCTTCCTCTCGAATGTGCATGACTCATCGTTGTTGAGATGGAATATCGGTGCCACCACAAAAATCATCTGACATTTGAAAAAAAAAAGAAAAAAAGAGAAGGAGCACTACATTAATCAAGATATGGATTCTTTGTCTCGTGAACAGACAAATGAGTAAAGCTAAGGAGTATTTAACTCCCACGTACGGTGAGAGACATTTTTCCAGACCTTTAAGATAATAGAAGAGAAGGTCAGATTGTATTGACTGTGGGGAAATGGATCTAAGGTACACAATTCTTTCCAGACTTGACAAATGAAACAAAAACTTATTCGCTTTTAATATCCAGCTCATTGACTCTGCAGCATTAAGACATGGCTGCAGCAGCTGCTCAAAAATAAATAGATTGCTAATCCTCTTAATGCAATATTTCCTGACTATTACACTGATGATCAAAGCTCTGAAATCTAATGAATATGAAGTGTACACATCAAAAGTATCTCTATAGCAACTGATGCAATGTTGTTACTTTATCCATTTTAGTAACAATGGTGATAATGTGTGTTGGACAGAGGCTGAGCTCCATTCAGGTCAATACAGATGCCACCTGAAAAGAAACTCTCATTTTGACAGCACCCTGAAAAATACCCACTTGGCATCTTGTTTCCTCTCACATATTTCTCAATACATTTGGCACACCAATTATATTTGTCATATAATAGGCCAGCTATCTTTGCATTGGTATTCTGCTGCCGACTGAAAGCATTTCAGCAGAGAGGCGTGCAATTAAAACGGATTGTTTCCATTTCAAAGAGTTAAGGTGCTCTGGCTTTCTGCCACTAATGATTTCAACATTTATATGGTGTGTGCGTGTGTGTGTGTGTATATGTGTGTGTGTGTGTGTGCGCACACCATGTATGGATTTGCCTAGATGCCAGTTATAAGCCAATTAAAGTTTTTAAGCTCTGTTGCTTCTCTGGCAAGGCAAGGTAAGGGAAGAGAGGTACTGCAGCCCCACTGCACCACTCTGCTGTGATGTGCCAAGGTGTGTGTATGTGTGTGTGTGTGTGGTGCATATGTGTAACCAGGGATATCGCCTTGTCCACCAGGTCAAAGGAGAGGGCGACACAGCTGAATAAAGCAGAAAAAAACATTATCAGTTGGGAGAGGTGGGAAGAACATGACTGTACACGTGGGCAATATATAGAGGGAGGAAAGGAGTGTTATAATGAGTGAAGGATGTGTATGTTGCTGGGGGGCTGTGAGCAGGAATGGGAAAGAGAAAAAGTTTGGGAGAGATATAGGTATGGGTGTGTCCATTTACTCCTCTGGATCCACTGGTGTCTGCTCTACTCAGAGGTGTTTCCTTCCTCTGTGACGCTGCATCAGCATCACCACAACTCTCTGTCCCCTCTCTCGTTCTACCTCTTTCTCTGTGTTTCTCCACCCCTCCCTTCTCCTCTCCTGCTCACACATACGCTCCCACATACGCCTGAATCGGTGGAAGTCCTGATCAGAGTCGTCGGAGTCCCTGGTCTGCTGAGAGCTGAGCACTGACAGGTCTGTGCAGAGCTGAAGCCAGTCCAGCCTGGGTCAGCACAATACTGAAGATGTCATCATGATTAGATGAAGAAGTGCTTTTCTGGAGACACGTTGGAAGAGGATTTCCTCCAGACTGTGGACATTTGCCAGCAGTGGTGAAGACAGGGATGCTCCTACTTTATGAAGACATGGGTATGATGACAGTGAAACTATCTGATGATGCATGTGAGGAATGTGAAGCTTCAAGCTCAGATCTCATTTGCTGAAGTTAGCTTTGGTTAAAGGAAGCTAATATTCAAAGCTTTGTGATATTTCATTCATATTCTCAAAGTCACAATTATATGAGTCTATTAATTTTTTCATTAAGGAAGTAAAAGGTGTGGTCAAGCTCAATGTACAAAACGCATCCCTCAAAGAAGAGTTTTCTTCAGCTAATAACAGGGGATCAAGACATTAATTGATTCTTTTACTAAGACTGAGAGACCATTGCACCGTCCACCCGACCATCGAGCCAACATGGAGCTCCGAGGGACCCGCGGGTCAATGGGTATCCAGGACCAGAGGGGTCAGGGGTTAGGGTTCAGCACCTTAACCGCTGGGATGCCGGCCAGTTCAGTAATAACGGCAGTGCGGCAGCAGGACTACTCAGCCAGCGTCTGGCTTCGCAGGAGGGAGAAACTGGAACACGTAAGTTGTGAATACTCGAGTTGGCGTCTGAGAAACAGATGGAAGGAGGCTGAGATGCTGAGGCAAACAGCACAGAGCTTTTAAAATGCTTTAAAATGCTGAGTTGTTCAGTTAAAATATGAAATCCTATTAAAGGGTAGAGCAATAGGAACAAATTAAAAGGTCAGTAATATTCAACCAACAGATTGTAGATGTTAAGTAGCCAAAACATGTTGGTGGGTTGTAATAATTTGTCACATAGAAAAAGTCACATATACTTTACAATATTTGCTTTTTCTTTGACACTGACCAATGGTTTCTTAAGGGATTTAGAACTTTAAAGTTTAAATGGAGCATGTTGGTGAAATAATGTTTGGCTTACTAACTGGGGAGTTGATGCAAAAATATGATTATATCTAGGAGGAAGTTGGTGACAGTGCAATGTGCAATGTGTTTGAACACTGGGCTAAAGTTGAAGTAAAGTGAAGTTAAGTTTGAACAAAATCAAATCTTTGGTATAAAAAGTTGGGGACTATTTAGGGAACATAATGCAGAGATAATATTCAGATAATATTCGTTGATGAACGAGTTCAGCGATTTTATTTTTTTTAAGCTAAAAATGTCAAATATTTGCTGGTTTCAACATCTCCAATGTGAGGATTTGCTGCTTCTCTCTGTTTTATATAATTGTGAAGTGATTATGTTTGTGACTGCTGGTTGATTGAACAAGACATTTAAATTTATCCCTTTGAGCTCTGGGAAATTATAATAGTAATTCCTTTTTAAATTCAGCCATTTTATGAACAGAATGATTAGTCAATTAATTAAGATAATAATCAAATTAATTGACAATGAAAATAATTGTTAGTTGCAGACCTAATTAAATGCTTATTAGAAAGTTGGCATATCATGGAGTATATTTATTGTGTCATACTACTGAATTTCAACCCTTGTTTGAATCAGATACACAGTGTTAAGTGTCTACATTTTGCAGGCTGTGGGCGAATTCCTGATGACAGAAGCTTTAAAGACTTTCAGCTGCCTTTTGTTTTGTGTCTTCTTGATATTCAACTGTCACTGTTGTTTTCTGTTACAAAGCAGTTGTAGTGTCTTTAGGAGCCTTGTTGCTTGCAGGTAAACAGTATCAGCATTCTACAGAGAGCCTCTAGGTGTAGAGATTTAGCGTCGGGGAAAGGAATGGAAAAGGTGTGTGTTGAATATTTGATGTTGGAGGGGAACAGTGCCACGTCCAGAGAGCTGCTTTCTAAGCCTGTCTGCATAACCAACTAGGATGATGAATCAGCCTGTCCCTTTTCTGCAGACCTACACACGCACACACATACATACAGTGCATACAGCCACACACACACACACACGCATACTGTAAGTGTGTTTGTGCAGACACCAGACCACACTCACAGACAAGCTATTTTTCAGACAAGCCTGCAGCAGTCAGTCGCTTAACTGGGGAATTTGTTGCCATTTAACACACACACACACACACACACACACACACACACACACACACACACACACAGCCTATGCAATATTTTGCATGAAGAACAAAGGCAAACCCTCAAAGTCTCTCTGCAATTACTTTACAAAATTGTTGCCATTTGGTCGGTGTCTTGGTTCCATTCTAGTCACATCCAATACCCAGGATGTGCAGGCAACGTCTGACTGATTAGATTTCTCCTCCCACCATCTAAGTAGGAGGATAATGAGATAAGAAGTTGGATACAGAGAGCTCCAGGCACATGGAGCACAAGTGTCAAAGCTGTGTGATTCAAGTCACAAGTTCAGCATCAACTTGTCAAAATCGGATTCAGTCATGAGTGTTTCATTTTTATGTCTTAACCCTACCAGTCTAAAGTATCAGCCTCTTAAAGCCTCATTTTCTTCTTGGGTTATAGAGGCACATTCTCTTCTCTGGATTAGATAACTGTAGAATTTGGATGTGCCAAGAAAAACAAAATGCATTTATGATAGTTCATTATAGAAAACTAAACCAGCTAATAAGGGAAATCTATGAGGGTTTTCGTGTAACTAAGGTTCACAACAGCATCAAAGCCCATTCAAAGATGAACTTCAATGGATAATGAATATAGTTAATAACAAACCTGTATGAAAAGTAACTTTTACTCACATGTGACTAACTTCTGTGACTGAGTCAAGGACTGATGAGAATCTGAATTATTTAGGCATCAATAAATAAAACATGATGCTTGGAGTTTTAAAGAACAATGCAATGTGATTATAACCAACCATTACAGCTCATTTTACACATAAGTAGTATTGACAGACTGACTGTCAGTTCAAGAATGAGTCTCACTTAAGCATCTTTGCCAGTGTGTGATTTTGAATTGCGCCAGTTGTCAATCAAACCTGTGGTCTTAGATCACACTGTGAGAGAAATCCTGGAGAAAGGCTGCGTCAAAATCTGATAGTGGCAGAAATTTAGGACCACAATGTGACTGTTGCTGGGACATGTACCAATACATATTTACATATTTACCACTAACTCACTCAATCAGCGTTTCATGTTGCCCTTTTTTTCCTGCTCTTTCGACAAGAGTGTTTGATTGGCTCTGTTTCTTTTTCTATCATAGAGCTACCAGGCTTTCATCACACCATCTGGGAAGCCTAAAAATGGATTTGACCCATCTCACTCAGTGTGACACGGGCCAAGTACAAGTTCACAGCATGAACTTATAAGATTGCTGTTCTTGCACAGTCCTTTAAAGAGTCAGCAGATCATTATGGAGGGACATGCTGAAATGAGTTATTAGTTGAGTTATTTCCTGCTGCATGAACCTAGCTGACTGATTCATATGTGCTCATGTACATTGTTGGTACTGAGGTCGCTTTTCTTAAACTATATAAGTGCATCTAATGAGTCTGTTTGATGGCTGTGCTGCATTATTTCATGTTTGCATCACTGGTGATGGCTCATACTTTGCACGCTTGGTTTCAAATGCACATGAGTAAATAAATTACCATTACAAGTTCCTATAGAGGCAATTACTGGATCCGGTGTGATTTCACTGTGCTCTTAAGACTGACTGAAAGTAGACGAGGCAGCAGCTCACAGCCAGGCTGGGAGGCTGAGTCTGGATCAAAGACGGTGAAGTCTCCCAGATGACTTTTAAGGGTTGGCAGCTCAGACTGGAGCTGTCTCCTCATGCTGATTGCATTTTCAATTTCATGGTGACGGTGCTGATGGATAGACCCAGGTCTGTGGTAATATTGGTCAAACTACATAGGGCCCTGAGTCTTTCTATCCTGCACAGACAGTGGTCAAAGAGGTCGATTTCATTTTCATCTAATGCTGTTGGAAACTGTCAGTCATGATGATGAAGACTGTGAGGATGAGAGTTCAGGACATTTGGAAGTTTGGCTCAGCTCAAACTGAAACAAATAGGATTCATTTACTGCTGCAGAATAGCCACTGGATGAATTATTAGTCTGTGCAACGTTCTACATATATTGAAGACACTTATCCTCCGGAGTTGATAAGTGGTTCCCAGTGATTTGGTTGAAGAGCAAGGGATGTTTTACACTGATGATGATGATGCTGATGATGCAAATGCAAGTGCAGTGTGTCTGGTTCAAATGCAGCTGGGATAAAACATGATAGAGCCCGTCTTGCTCTTCACTGTCAGGTATCTTTTCTCATAAGAAATATGCATGAAAATAAACATGCAGTTCACGTTTTGATCATGTGATTTCAATAAAGCTCTCTGTTACTCCTGTGCTGGGAAGGGGATGGTGTGGAGAATCTCCAATGGTTGACAGATGTAAATCTTCTCATGGTACATACTGTATTATTATATGGCATAGATTGAGATTTCAGCTGTAATGCTCACAGCATTTAAATATTACATTGAAAGAGGAACATTGATCTACAGATGACACTGTTTTCTTACATTGCAGTGAAGAAATAGTCCATTAAAAAAAGACTCTCATTGAGTAATGACAGATTTACAGACATGAACAGATTCACAAAGTTAAACTCAGTTACACATCTGATCTCAGGATGATCTCAGAGGACGGCAGCTTCAGTGAGGCTCTGGTTTCTTCGTGCAGTAACTTCCCTTTATCAACAGGATTTGCAGGGATTAAATGTGATGATGGGGAATCATTTGTGGGCTTTTCCTACAAGCTGAACAAAGCTCCTCTCATTATCTACTAAAGATCTTGAGCTTCTCCACTTTCAAAGCAGCACAGATCTGACTTTTCCAGTTAAAGATGGACATGTTTTCTGACTCTTTGTATCCCTTTCATTTTTAATTGGTGAGTTTTGTCTGACAATTATTCAGCTGGAGGAACTCCTCACCTCGAGCTTTGTGCTGTCGCCGTCTCTCAACGCTTCAGCTCAGGCATAAAGCTGCTTTCGCATTAATGCTGTTAGACGGCTTTGATCTTTCAATGAGATGTTCCAGTGTCACTGTCTTGCTCTTAGACATATAAAAAAACATATTCCCTGTCAAGCAGACACAATATCTACTGCTGTGAAAATGCTTCTCTAAAGAGAGTGATTGGTTAATTAAGGGTGTTTTCTCATTAGATAGGATACGTGACTGTGTGGTAGGTGGCAGACAGCCAGCGAAGGGAAGGGAAAATGAACAAGGACACTCGTCAGTGCCTGCAGGGGCTGATTAAAGGAAGGCGACGGTTCACATGTTCGGGTTTTATATCTACCCAAGTGACAAGGGTCCTTTTGCAGAAAGTGAGACAAGGACGGGGTGATGTCTTTATTTCTGTGAGAAGGATATGTCACTGGAGTGAAGGCAATAAGATTTTATAGTGGGGAAGAACAATCTAGATATATGCATATGTGTCCTTGGAGTTTACTGTCGTCAATCACCAAACATACTCTCTTCATTTTGCTCAATACCGGGTACCAATTAAACTGATGCTTGGGGTGTTTGGCTTCCCGTTTGACAGCTTGGCTCACATTCAGCTCCATTTCACTTCAGCAGCAATTTAACATGTGTGCCCGGGCTTCTGGCTTTAATTAAAGTTCTCCTCCCTCCTGTCTGTTCACTGCTAAAGATGTGTGATGTTGCAGCTGCTGAAGACACGTCAAACTGATATCTCACTCGCCGTCCACCTACACGGTCGTATCAGCTGAGCCAACCTCGCCAAATCGATCACACACATCCACCATTCACGCTGCTTCTCTCGGTCATCTCGCAGGTATCTAATTGCCACCCACAGCTGCTAGTAAGACGTAATCATCTATGAGTCATTGTATTTTGAAAACTCTTGCCGTAATCAGCTCAGGCTTAAATCCATCTGCAGTGAAGAGGTGGCTTGGTCAGAGAAGATGACACACTGACATATGGTGCTCAGATATTTTAGTACAAGTACAAGTTTAAATTTCCTTAAGAAGTCATTTCTGAGCTTTTGTTGAGATGTGGCGACGTCCATGATATGTTCTCTGTGGTTATGATTTTCCTGCTCCACCTCAGCTCCACTGGTGCAGACAGGGGTGTCTTTGTCTACTTTATAATAAAATCAACAATCAGCTCCTTGGTTTCGCTGATGTTGAGCTGTACATTGTTCTCTATGCAACAGTCAGCAAGATTATTAATTTCCTCACAATATGAAGTCTTGTTTGCAATCCGATCGATGACGGTGGTGTCATCCGGAAGCAGAGTTCTCTCCGTGTTGGGGGTTGCAGTCATGGGTGTACAGGGTGAACAGGAGGGGAGCCGAGCAGGCAGCCACGGGGGGCTCCAGCGCTCAACACTCGAGTGGAGGAGGTGCGACTGCCATCTGAACTGTTAGTGAGGAACATCCAGTTGCAGAGTGTGGCACTAACCGACGTGTGAAGCTTGCCAGTCAGTTTCATGAAGGAGATTGTTTTGAATGCTGCGCTGAAATCAACTGACAGCGTTCTGATACAGGTGTTGTTATTTTCAAGGTGTGTGAAAACTGAGTGGAGGGCATTACGGCGGCATCCTCTCTGTTAGCTCTGAATGCAAACTGGTGAGGGTCCAGGCTGGCTGGGATGTTGTTTGTGATGTGCTGGAGAGCCAGTTTCGACAGCACAGCTTTAACACACTGTAATGTAGTTGCATGCAGCTGCAAGGACATCTGCAAGTGTTAATTCATGTGCGTTATACTTTTACTATCGTGCCATTCAAATACTGCTTTATAGTTGCTGATAAACACATTAATACACCCCTTCAATAAACACAAGTGACATTATAATGTGATATACTGCTTATAGTTGCTAAATAGGTGGTTGAAATAAAGTGTTACTATTTTCACAGAGGTTAGTTGATGAGTATCTTTTATCATTATTTTTTATAATCTCATCATCTGATCATCTGTGACAACGGCAGCATTCAGATGTATGCAGCACAGCAACAAGTGCAATGTTTGAAATAGAGCTATAAAGTAGTATAAAATGAAAATCTTCAAGTATAAGTATTTCAAGCATATCCTAAAATACAGGTTCCCTCCACTCCTGGCACATAGAATAGAGAGACAGGTGAGAAAGCCTATGAATTACTACAGTATAAAGTGGCCTGTTATTTATGGTTTGTTCTCATCGTGGTTTTAGATAAAAGCTTCTTCTCATCTATATTACTCATTGAAATTCAGGTTAGAACATGTTATTGTTAATCATGTTTTCCTTTAAAGATCAGTGTATAAATGGTGTCATCGTCATAGTGCAGTGCTCGGCTTGAAACCATTTAGACCTTGAGAACAGTAGAGGGAGCTATTGCCTAACGTGACACAAGTTTTGCGTGTCTGCACATACTGACAGTCTGTGTGCAGGTGTGTGTTATACATACAGTACCAGGGTTTAAAGGATCCTGGATGTCAGTTTCCCATACGTGAGCTTTAAATCTCCACCTGTCTCATTAGCTTTAATTGGGTGGGGTTTTTTTCTTCGTCTTCTTTTTTCCTTACTGTGTGGCATCTCATACTCCAGACATGTTCTCTCTCTCTCTCTCTCTCTCTCTCTCTCTTTCTGTCTCTCTGGCTCACACTTAACCACATGCCGGGACAAATTAATGGTGAAAATCCACTGGAAGCCATACCCATGCCTTTTCATGAGGTGAACTAATTAGGCAATTAGCCGAAACTCATTAGAGTCAGTCTTCAGGAAAAACAAGTTATTTTCATTAAAAAGGTGTTACAAGAGTTTGATAGGGGGGGTGGGGTCACAGATTTGTGAAATCCATACATCATCAGAATGTCAGAGGGTTTTAAACCTGGCATAAATATCTATGTGGTATCATCTCTCCATCTCTTATAAAGGAGCTCTAGTCGGCAGCATTGAGCTCAGAACAGAGTCTGAATCGGAGGCTTTCATGTTGGCATTTAATAATCCAGCTTAACATTCAGCCCTCGCTGGTATCTTGATTTGTTGAAATGTTTTGTATTGATTTACACAGGTGAACAATTTGCTGGTAATAGCTGTAATATTGGATGCTTAGTAGACTCTCACTGTTCAGAAATTTTCAATAAAGCAGATGAGGCTACAGAGTGAGTTATTAGAGTGCAATATCTTTATGTGCTGCGAGAGAACTTTAGAGTCTCCTCTTTAACATGTGTTTATCTGGTTTCAAAGTGTGTGATGATTCTTGAAAGAGACAGGTCAGGGAGTCCATCTGAAGTGAGATTACTTCATGTCTTCAGGGAGTCTAATTAATGTTTCACAATATATCTGAAGTTTGTGTTCAGAGCAAACTCTAATGAAGATGATTATATTCCAGTAGAAGCTCAGTGATGCTTTGACTAACTAACTTTTGACTGCAGGTAAACAAATTCATCTTCATTATCCATTGAGGTGATGTCCAAATCTTTAAAATAAAAATGTGCTTATTATTTTCGTGCTGATAGTTGGATGAGAAGATTAACACCTCTTTCATGTCTGAGCTGAGGACAGTAGATGATTGTCTCATCTTAGAAGTAAATGCTTTGAATACACTTTGGATAAAAGTGCTGTTTAAATGCAATCCATTTACCGTTTGTTTATTCAGAGAATGAATTGACTCACTGTATTTGTCCCCACTTGCTCAGGCTGTTGTCTCCCTTGGTTTGTTCCAATCAATGGGCAATTGAAGCTCTTTAAATCATAATTGTGCACAAGAGAAAAAAAGAGCAAGACAAAGCGTGAAAAGTTCTCAGGCAACTTTGCAATTTGTGCATCTGTCCCATCATTCCAATTAGAGTCTGTATCTCGTCTTCACACCCCCGAGATCCTGCCGTAAAACGATTTTAAAGCCACCGGAGTATTTTCTGTAACAAGTCACCATCTGGGGTAGATAGATGTTCTGTTGGTACAAAGACATGAAATCACATCAAGCAGACGGACGCTGTTTGTTGCTGAAGCTCCTTTCCAGGCTGTCACTTTCTGACAGTAAATCCCACAGGAGCTGTGTAACCGCTATACACGTCACACACGCACACACACACACTACTTTTTGTTTGTCATCCACATCAGTTGTGAGAATCAGATGGAGTTCTACATCATGATATGAATATTTAATGAATCACTCCCTGGAGTTTTCTCTCTTTGTACAATAGTTCCTCTTTTTTGTTTCAGCCTAAACTGTAAGTTGGAACAAAGGCAGTGTTTATAACCTTGGTTATTTTACATACCCTGTACAATAAGACTATAACCCTGTGAGATAACATCATCAATATCATCAAACTCTTATTAAAACCTATGAAAAAACACCATGACCTCAACATACAGACTAGAATTTTTTAACTGCAAATACTTGGACTGCCCCTGAAAATAACCCTAAACATGTGTGTGGTAGAGATGCCCCTTTCTTATTTTAGCCCATGGTCTATAGAAAGTCTATGTGATGGATATTATGATACAGTTAGGACCATTCAATGAGATAGGAAGCAAGATAGAAGGAGGCTGACTTTGAATTCCGCAAGCTAAGAAAAGAGAAAGAAAAATGTGAAGTTGTGGATTTGGTGAATATTGCACGAAAACATCCAAATAGATTGGAGGCGGCAGCTGACAGGTGAGAACAAAAACATACCTCAGCACGCTGCCTTGACTCGAACAGTGCTCGCTGACACTGACCAGAGGGAGGCAGCAGCTCGACCCTTCATCAGGCCCAGCGTCTGACGGCTCCCCACCACCTGCCCGAGGACACGGCAGAGGGAAGCTGGAGCTGCTATCTGAAGACTGGCTGTGAAATGACCTGAGCCGCCAGTTGTTTCTACACACACACACACACACCAAATAACCAAGTGAAGTCTTCCTTGTCCTTTGTTGTCAGCAAGAAACTCACAGTTCTGCAGTACAATAACAAAAACTTCTACAGATGGATGGCGGTGACGAGAGCATCAGTAACGCCTGTGACAAATACAAACACCAGGGTTTTTTTTTTGTTTGGTTGGTTTTTTTTTGCTGTGCAGAGACACTTCCTACACTTGGAAATAACAGAATGGCTATAACATGAATCACATCACAATCAAATCCTTCATATCATCCGGAGATTTCTGTTCATACTGTGGATCTTTAAAATAGTAAGAGCTCATAGGATGTTCTTGTGTCTTGAACAAATGAATCAGCCAGGAGAAGTGATAAACTATTGATTCGGCCTACAGCTTGTATAGATCCCTTGTTCAAATGTATTATACATTAGACAAGAATGGATGAGTAATGAGTAACGCTTTAGGATCCAAGCCTCTGGGATTTATGCTTATGAATGCGTGTTTTGGCATTTCTGTGCTGATAAAAGGTCAAGATGATTAATATGATATCTATATGAGTTACAATATAATCTAATTTCAGGTGCTATGCTCCAGTTACCTATTGCTGAAATAAACAAGGAGGAACATCCAAATAACACAGATGAGCAGTTTGACTATTTGGTGAGAAGAGCAAGCTTTAACTTGAGCTAAAGGTCATCCTTGTTGTCTTGCTTGTGATTTGTGAACGTTGGCTGAGCGAAGTGTGTGTTACAGTAATGGTGTTTGTTTATGGGCTTTTATAGCCGATGCAGTAAAGTCTCACTAAGCTAAAGGGCAGTAAGCTGCAGGTGGATACACCATAAAAGACATAAAGATAATGTATTTATAAGGACCTCAACGATGAAAACAGCTATCTCTGCTTTGTCCTGTGTTGTTATTATACCTGTTGCTGCCATTATATAGATTCTTAATGTTGTCTTCTAGACTTCTGTTATAATTATATTATATAATTTTATTTATATTTTGCATTTACACCAGTGAGTTAATCTCTGAATAGGACTGATGACTGACTGATTTTGTTTTGCTATAAAAGTTCTACAAACCCAACTTACATCCTTGAGTTTTATTCACATAACTCAGTGACACTGGATAAAAAATGAAACAGATTAAGCAATAAGTCAATTTCTATAGAGAGACCCTATATTTATTCAATCAAATCAATTGTCCTGTTTCTCTTCTCCTCTCTTCTCTGCAAAGTGTAATAGCACCCTCTGTTGGCCATCCTGCGTCAGTACAAAGCTGCAGGGCAGACTGACTTTTAAAGATTTACTATCCTTACTCTGCATCTGAACAGGAGCTGTGTTGAATTTCAATGTGCTGGCTTCGTCGCCATCGCATACTAAAAAGTGTGAAGTTAACCTCCAAGAATTCACTTCATGATATTTGAGCTTGATGTCACGCTGAGATTCACTCTTTAATACAGTCTGGCAGCTCTTTCTTTACCCTACAGCTTTCTGCAGGAGTGGTACATATGAACAGGGAATGGGATGCATCAGTGTGTGTGTGTGTGTGAATAAGGATGTAGATGTAGGGTGGTGTAATACTTTGTAATAGTTTATAACAGTATGAATGTTTATGCGTTTGCCTTTATTAGTTGCTGCCTCTGCATCAAGAAAAAATAGAATCCTGAACATTCAATATTTGAACAAAAATGACTGGTACTGAAATATATTAAATCACATGGATATTAATGAACAGCTCATCATGCACAGCAGGATGAGAGGAGACGAGCAGGACAAGCGAAGGGATGGACAGTGAGAAAACAGGAGAGCCTGACCATCTATTTAATCTCTCCTCCCTCCCTCGTTCTCTGTCTATATGGGAGAGCAGAGAAATGTGAGCTTTCTATTAGAGAGAGAGGGTGGGGAGAGAGAGGGAGAGAGAGTTAGAAGGAGGTGGACGAATACGCGATACAGTGAGACGAGAGGAGGAAAGTGAGACAGAGAGGAAAAGGGAGGAGAGGAAACATAAAGAAGAGAGGAGAGCCAGATGAGAGAAAAAGTGTGGATAGATAGATAGATAGATAGATAGATAGATAGATAGATAGATAGATAGATAGATAGATAGGATTTTGGTGTGTGTGTGATAGAGTTTTCATTCATATAATAGGCAGGAGAGACTGGGAGGAGCAGCACACACTTATCTCTCACACACATGCACATACATTTACAAACACACACACACATTTTTGCTGCGGTGAGGGAGCAACTCCTCTCCCCTGTGACTTCCAGGGAAAGAGAGGGGAAGCGACAGATTTTAGGGCTCTCTCACACACACACTTTATGTTTCTGGCATCACACACACACCCTGAAAAAAGCACGTGTTTCAGAGTGGACTAACGACAGAGGGATGCATCATGAAGGTGAGCTCTCTATAAATTTGCTTAGTTTTTATGTGTGTGTGTGTGTGTCATTAATTTGATCTATCTATCTATCTATCTATCTATCTATCTATCTATCTATCTATCTATCTGTGTTGTTATCTAGTGTTCTAATGTTCTTGAACTGAGAATCGTGTTGCGCTCTCGACCTGCGTGCAGCAGATGAGAAAGTGATAATGTTTCTCTCTGCAAGTGTCAGATGTTCTGTCTGTTCTCTGGCTGCAAGTGCTTCACACCCGAGTGGCTTTTTAACTGTGAGTGCGAAGGTGTGTGTGTGTGCGCAGAGAGCGAACGTTGCACAGAGTGTAGGATATCGAGGACCGTCGTGCTGGTGATGTTCTTGCATACTGAGCCATGTTTTTAAGAATCAGAATGAATGATGTCAAGATTTTGGTGCCTCTATTTTGTATCTGTTACACTGATGTTTGTGTGATGGGAGGCAGCTCCAAACTGTCTTCATGTTTGTTTCCCTGTATGTGGGATTCATGTGTACTTACAGAGCCGTGCATACTTGAGTAAATCTCAAAGAAGGAGCTGATACTGATTGATGTACACCTGTTAAAATCATGCCACAGGGTAAAACTGCATAAGACCAGCCTTGTAGCAACACAGTCTTAGTGCAGCATCACAACTGCTTTAATACTTTAGGAGCCTGTGAAGTACGTCTCTAATGCTGGCAGCAAGACTTTTAATGATTTTCTTCTTCTTTTTTACTGCTTTATTTGGCAATGAGAGGCAGAAAAACTGGACCACATACACATCCAGTAATTATTTTATGAAATGTAATTAGGCCTACACCAATTAATTGACCAATGTCAGCTTTTGGCAAACATTGTGTTGTAAAATGTAATTTCTAGGAGACGGGGTTGTGATGTTGGGTTATATGTTGCCTGATAATTAAGAAGAAATGGCAGTACAGAAAGGCCAAAACATACTTGAGAAATAGGTTTTTTATAGAGTTTCCACGAGAGAGCACTGACAAGAAGAAGTGTAAAATGTTTCACTAAGAGCAAATCTTTGCTCCTTGAAAATACTAATGAGGGATATCCCTATCATAAATGACTATTTCTTAACTGATTATGAGAGAAAAATACTATTAGCTGATATTTTATAATCAGATTTCTTATAAAAAGTAAGAAAAAATAATCTTGTCTTACAAATAAAAAAAAGTGAAATATCCCTTTAACTGAACACAGGGGCTCTTATTTCACAGCACACTTCATCAAGACACAAATCAAATCAAAGACTGCTGGAGGAGGAGGAGGAGGAGAACATCCAGACTAAGATCTCCCAGTGACACCTCACTGTGAACTGACCAGTTGGTCTCATTGGCTGTCGAGAATGAATCAGTGCACGATCCATCACTCAGAGCGGTGATGCAGAAAGGATGACTGTAATCACCTTTTACAGTTACTTCATTCACTGTGTGTCATAAGATCATCTCGGCCAACTATAAATCAAGACCCAAGATCTTTGCAGCAGGTTTTCCCTTTACCATCACTCCTCCTTCCCTTCTGTCTTCTTCTCTGATTCTTCCTCTTTGTCACTGTCACTTTCTGTCTCCTCGTCCCATCAGTCTTTCCCCGTGGATGCACCAGAGAAACTGCCTGACAAGTGCTGCTGGGCCAAAATGGGCTGGCCAAGTCTGACCTACTGCACCCAGACTGTCTATCTGTTGGGAGGAGGAGGGGAGGTATAGTGACGGGAATGGAGAGAGATCAAAAAGGGTAGATAGAGAATGAGAGTGGTGGCACTGTGAGGAAGAGGAGGGTGCAGGGGAAAGAAGATTACAAAGAGAAAAGGTGATGTGGCAGAGAGAGAAAAGAGTCTTTGGTTATTCTGCTCACAGACAGCATCAATATGCTGGGTACACACACACACACACACACACACACTCTCACATCAGTGCACATGCACACACACAAACAGACCCAGAAGCCATCAGACCATCGTGCTGAGCGCCAGCAGACGGCAGAGCCCATAACACCTGAAACGGTGTCCATGGCAACCAAACTACTGGCTCCTGCATGTTGGGCAAAAACAGCGGGACGGATCCAGAGTCAGTGCATTCACTGTGTGCGGTGTTTCTTCACAGACGGGTCATTCGGGTCAGACCTCGCCGCTTGAAAAGGTGTGTTTACACTGAGGGTTGGAGCTTGGTTTAGAAGTTCAGTGTTAAAGCAGCCTGACTCAGTGCGTGTCGTCTGCACGGGCTGTTGCATGATTCTCCCTTCCTCCATCNGGCAAAACAAATGACACCTCTCAGAACATTACAAGATCTTCGCAGAGAGAACGCACAGTCTGATTTAACAAAGCATTAATTATGGATGGACCTTTATTACATCACACGCGTGGGAGAGGAGAGCACATTGACTCTTTTTTGGTCAGTGCTCATCAGGGATTGGTTCTTTGGGCTTTCTTTGATTAAATGACTTGACTAATCACTTTTTACAGAGCGTGATGTATTCACATTTCTCCTCCATCACGTTTTATAAATGTGGGCATTGATATGCAATAACTTGATATTTTGAGACGAGGCTGAGGCAGATTAAATTTCACTACAGTAATAATATATCAGTATAATTTTACATTTTTATGGCTGTTGTCTGTGTGACAGATGGCATTGTTGTGAAACCACTGGTATACATTTTTCACAGCTGTAAACCCAGCAGCTATACTTATAGTCTGTGATGTGCATGTCAGTCCTTGATATTCAGTGTTGGATTCATGTCTCTGACAGTTCAGCGCTTTGTACTACAAAAGTGTGAGAGCTCATCTATTTCATGGCTGCGACAGCTTCACTCTGCATCAGTTTTCATTTCAAGCCGCCATTACTGTGCAATAACAGCTAAATCCATTTTACTTAAACTGACCAAGAGAGACACAACACGAATGGAGATGATCAATTTATCAAAAAAATTACAGTGTAATTTATAAAATTAATAATTCAGAAATGTCATCAAAAGTTGGTATTATTATTTTATTTTATTTTATTTTATTTTATTTTACACTTTTTTGGACATTTCATAACAGGATATCATACGTGGAACATATAAAATTAATGATGGCTGTGTTGCATTCAAGTGCCACAATATCAAGGGCCTGGTACTGGCAGAACTACATGTGATTATGAAAAATAAGACCACATTTTTGCTCTGTTATGTCTGTCTTAAAATAATGGTGTACAAAGGTTGCTGTAATAAAATATCCCATTACAGATCCAAAACAGGGATTAAAAAGACAAGAGAATTTAAACAGATGAGCAAACACTCGCTTTGCATCAGTGCTTGTAGAAAGACAAACAGCGTTGGTACCAAATGTGCATCCACTGGTACACAAAGACAGCAAACTAGCAAAGACATGCAGGGGTGCCCTCTATAAATGTTGACTGGGACTGAATGCTGATGAGAAACAGCTGGGTGGACGGCTGATGATGTAAAGAGGAGGGAAAACCCCTGAAAGGTGAAGAGTGAATGACAGATACAGAAACTAAACTCACTGATAATAATGATGACTGATGGACCTGGTCCAGTTTTAGGGCTCTGGTGTTCTCGATGCTGGCTCAGTGGCAAAACTTACTTGGCCACTTGAATGGAACAGAGCCATTGCCTCAGTTATTAATTGCACAATAGTTTTTCCTGCTATGACAAGTCAAAATATCCACTCTGAGAAAGGTCTCTAACCTCCACCTATATTATCATTTATTGATCTATTTTTCCTCATACAATAATAAGAAAGCTTTAAAATGAGTCACTTCAACATGAGTAGCCTTTTACTAAAGTTTAATTTCTAATGTTTATTCAACCAATGCAATCACCCGCATTATTTCTTGCATATGTAATTTCTAATTAAAATGAGAATTTAGGACAATCATCGACCTTGTCTTTGTCCCAGGGGCAGCACAATTTTACACGCTGACTTTAATGGCCACATCTGGTGTGACTGCAGATGATGTGCAGGAGCCGTCATTATCAGTGCAGAAAAGTCCAGACTCTGTGATTTTAAAGTTACCTCCCTGTCCTGGTGTTAGCTCTGCCACTAACCCACTTGACATGCCAGCTCATTACCGTGAGCCTCGGTGTCCCTGGTGCCTGACTGTCAGGGCCATACGCACAATAAAATTCATACAGCCTGCTCAAGGTAAAAAAGCAGCCTCAAGCAAAAGTAACTGCATCAATGTCAGCACAGACTGATTTACAATAAAGGACAGACAAGTGTCAGACGCCTCTGCAGTAACAGACTGACAAGATGAGCAAAGACGAGTCAACAGCCATGCTACAATAGTCGTGAAGATGTTTCACAAAAGCTCAGAAATGTCACTCTTATGGCGCTCACAGAAAAGTCAGAGGAAGTCAGTCAACTTCATCCTCTTGGGACCAGATACTGTGCTTTATGTTTGTACACTTTTTTTTTTAAATATTCATCTTGAACAAACTCATGGATCAAGCAGCATTGCCCTTAGAGCCAAGTTTCAACAGGGAGTAAACTAGTATACTACTATAAACTAATTACATTAACAAGTGTTAATGACTTGCTGTCAAAAGGTCTGTTTGTTCATCTTCTGCCAAAAAATTAACAACTGACAAGGCCCAAACAATGGACCAATAGACACACACATATTGTTCATATCAGCCGACATACTGTCAAAGAGCTGCTGCAGGGCTGAGATATATGTAAGAAAGTTTTCTGCCAAAGCACAGACAAAAAAAACTGCTGTACTGTGCTTCACAAAAGTTCTGCATTGTGAAAAGTTGTGGGTGTTACAAGTCTCTGAAAAAGGTCACGGTGAAGAGTTGTTGCTCAGCTTTATTTTATCTGCACTGCAGATATTGTTCCGAAACTCCTTCTGGACAACAGTTCATCCCTCTGTCCCCGAGGTGGCAACTTAATTCAGCCATAAAAACAAGAGTTTGATGCAGGAAAATAGCTGGTACCGAATTAAGGTTGTGCCACTGAGCTGTGCTTTTAGAGTTTTTGTAATCACATGGACTTTTTTCTCATCAGCTTCTACAAACTGTTCCTGTAAAATCTGGAAACGGGACATATTGCATTGATGATTCATTGGCTGATAATCTGCTCACTCAGCCATCGAAGGTCCAGTTGAATTAAACAAGAAGAGGAGGAGAATGAGACCTTAATCTGAATCAATTCACGACTCTCTCTCTCCCTCTCTCTCTGTCTTTCTTTGTTTCCCTCCGTCGTCGTAATTTAGCCGAGGCCTGTGGCTTGTCAAGGGATCAAGCCCAAGCAGCTCTACTGGCAGAGCTTTAATGAAACAGTTTTGGCTCACAAAGGATGTGTGTGCTTGACTGGGCATCTGTGTGTGTGTGTGAGTGTGTGTGTGTGTCCATGTATTGATCATGTTGTGGGGACATAAATCTGTTTACACACTCACATTGTGGGGACTCGCCTTCCTTATGGGGGCAAAGCAAAAGTCCCCACAATGTGAGTCATTAAATCTCTAAAGTCTCTAGGAAATTAATGTAAGTCAATGTAATGTCCTCTGAAGTGACGGCGACACGACTATGTGATGTGTGTGTGTGTGTGTGTGTGTGTGTGTGTGTGTGTGTGTGTGTGTACTCAGTAAACCATCCTCGTGTCCATATACACCAGCTGAGCCAGTGTAATTGAACATCCTGCTGATTCCACCACAAACACATACATTAGAGAGTCACACACACACACAACACATACACAAGCAGCGAGGTGCAGCTGGTAGTGATGTGACCGACAGCAATAAGATACACTCGCTGTTGTGTGTGTGCAGAGGAGAGCAGTGGCAGGAAACGCCGCTGGATGGTCGGAAGTGTGGAGAAAGTTGCAGGGGTCTGCAAAAACATCTATTTTTTAGTAAGATGAGAAGGCAGTGGTAGCTGGAGTACTATGGTCAGCAGAAAGCACGAATCTCATGTATCGCTACAGCAGCAGGAGCATATTGTAAGAGTGATCACATCGTGCTAGTTTGGAGCGTCAGTTCTGTTTAGAATGTATAGAAATTGTAAAAGAGGAGGGATTATTGCAGGCGCAGAGGGTTGTGTGTGTGTGTTTATGGTGGAGGGTAAAGAG
The DNA here is from genome assembly GCA_037975185.1 of Centropyge bicolor. Lineage (NCBI taxonomy): Eukaryota > Metazoa > Chordata > Actinopteri > Pomacanthidae > Centropyge > Centropyge bicolor. The sequence continues at coordinate 2,739,882 of JBBMOC010000028.1, forward strand.
TGGGCCGAGCTGACTCCACAGTAGAGAGATAATATTAAATAATGATAATTTGTATAAAACTTTTTAACAGAGTTACAAAGTTCATCTCCAAGGAAAAGAAAAGAGAATGAAAGCAAGTGTGAGTAGAATCATAAAACACAGGGACAATAAAATACTGTTGTAATACAGTGTCGATAAAAACAAAATGGCAAAAGAGAAAAAAAAAAGATTAAACATTAAATATTCACAAAGGTTGTCTCATTATGAAAGTGCGTGTGTGTGTGTGTGTGTGTGTGTGTGTGTGTGTGTGTGTGTGTGTGTTTTGCACAGTGGATAGGAGGAAAACTAATGGAGTCAGATATAACACAATACAACCAATTTGAACGAAGCACTTTACACAAACCTCATGCTGGAGGTTTGGCCATATGCAAACGTCTTAACATTCAGCCATGGTCAAATATTGGATGAGTAGAATGCAACATGAACACAACTTGCTTTGTATCTTTTTGCAGTACAGAGAATCAGATTCACCAAAGATCCAATTCCAAAGAAAAACATCAGATCCTGCACAAAAGTATCACATCTGCATTGATTAGTTAGATTTAATATTGTCTAATGCACACAAGGATACAGAAGGATAAAGGTAAAAGTAAGTTGTAAACTGCAGTTGCTGTTGTGTGTGTGTGACACAACCAAGTGCTTTCACCTCAAAGACAGGAGCAGCAGAAGGACAAAGGGCTGAATGAGTCAAGCAACAGAGGGTTGATTGGGTGTGTTCAGGTTCCCAGGTCTCATCATGGTCAGCAAAGGCTCTCATGTCATTTTAATGGGACTATAATTGACTTATTGATTTTAAGAGCCTGGCTGGGATCAGTGGGAACAGTTGCTTTCCCTGGGATGGAGGTGCATAAAGAAAGAGCGAGTTAGGCCCAGCTCAAACAGAAAACATGATTACAATGCCAATGTCTAGCAGGTACAATTGAAGAATATTTAGGATTTAGGATGCTGGTTTAAGTACTTATTTCAACTCAACGGTGTGTCGGTTAAGACAGATGAGCACATACAGGAGGATTCCACTTGAATCCTTTATTATAAGATTGTTGAAACTGGTTTCATCTGATAGCAAAGAAAAAGCATAAGAATATTAACTAGACCAAATGTCCTAATCCCATAATTCATTCATACAATTAATAATCTAAAAGGTCATTTAACTTCAAATATAAACACCATTAACCTAACTAGAAAAGCACTCAGAGCGCAGACCTCCACCAAGCAGCACAGTTCCCCCAGCTTATTGTGACTTACACCCCCAAATATTAGTCCTACCTGTGATTTATCTATTTCAATGGATTCCTGGACCATAAAAACATACCCTTAGCAATTGGAATCGCATCGATATCATTTTTAGTTTAATAGTTATACCCGAAAATCAACATGTCCGTAATGGCGGTTTTCCTGATCACCTCCAAAATGTAATCAGTTGTCCCAGAAAGGACATTTCCTGAAAATTTCATCAAAATCTGTCCATAACTTTTTGAGTTATGTTGCAAACAAACAAACAAATGCCGGCAAACACATAACCTCCTTGGTGGAGATAATAATCAACAAATAAACATAACAGAAAACTTATCACCACTGAAAACTGAATTATTATCAACTAAGGTCATTTTAAAGGCATTCAAATCAAATTATAACCTGTATATAACTCTTGTTCATTTACATATGTCTAGACATAGCTCATAGCACCGTATTTATATATAGTATATATCTATATCTCTTTTTTACATATTTTTATACTCCATCGACTGACACTATTGTTGCTGACTCTTTGTTGGAAGCCATTGCATCGAAATTTCGTTACCTAACTTGCACTGCTGTGTATATTGTGTAATGACAATAAAGAAAGTCTAAGTCTAAGTCAAAGCAACTCATGCCAGGTACTCAGTTCAACATTTCGAGGAAGACTGTGGCATCCACATGCTTCTTTGTTCTCCAGAGGAAGAAAGGGATGGCCACATGTGGCCTGATTACTATGTAGCCTCTGGGCGCCACCCATACAGGAAGGGAAAGGCAGGTAGGAGTGGCTGGGGAGTGACCATACAGGTAGAGGGAAACAGGTAGAGAGAGGGCTTGGGGAATTTTCTACAACAATGTTTGCAATTTTTATAATTTTGTTTTAGTGTGTTAGCATTTGAACGTTTCTTAATTAGCACTAAAAAATTGCAGCATTGGATGGTGGGATATCATTAGTTTTGCAGCTATTTGGTGATTAACTAATGTATTGGACTAATTGTAATTTTCCCCTGATGACAGCACATCGTGACAGCATCCAGTGAGGCGTTCAAGGATTGTCAGTTATTACAATTTATCCCGAGAAAACGTGAATTTGTGTATCAACAAATTTCATGACAATCCATACAGTCGAGACATTTCACTTAAAACCTGAATTGTCAACCTCATGGTGGCGCTAGATGAAATGTCAGAGGATCACCAAAGTCATCAGGATTTATTCTCTGAGCGATACCTGAACCCAATTACATGACAATCCATACAAAGGTTTCTGAAATATTTCATTCCAGAGTGGTGAACCACTCGTCAATAGAGACACTGTCCTACACCTGAGAACAGCTCAGGACACACTATTACTGCTGATAAATGACTAACACGAAATCTGACTCGGACTCAGTTTTCTCTTTTTTCTTAACCACTGCTGCTTGCAGGTTGAAACTCAGGTTCAAATCTTCAAACAGAAGAGCGCTCACAAAATATTCCCTATGCATTTTCTTACCCATTTCTTGGCCCTGTCTTCAGCTCAGGTACTTAAAGAACAGCAGACTTTGGCACAAGAACAAACACACATAAAAATGCTGAACTGCCTCCACCGTGTCTTAAAATGTCACAAAGGGGATAACGCATCAGTTTACATTGACTGAAAACCCAAATGGTTGTAATTCATTCTTTTCATGGGATTTAAGAATCAATAGAAGTCTGGTTTTCTGCTCTGCCTCTCCTCTCTGCAATATAACCTTAAATCCATCATCTTGTCATGTTTTGATCCTTGAATCACTTTCGTTATTTCTCCTTTTTCTCTCCAACCTCTGTTTCTCACACACACAAACACTCGCAGCATCTTAGGAACTTACATCATCCGTTGCAGGTCAGCTTCAAGGCCGGCGCTGGTGTTTGTCTTCAGAGGTGGACGCTGACCTTTCTCTGTTGAGTCAGTTATTGAAACGATGAGGGAAAAGGTCAGCCACGGTGAGGGAGGGACGGCCTGCATTGCTCACCTGACCAGCCTTCAAAAGATGATGCAAAACTGACTAAAAATGACCTCTGAAACTTTTCTCTGGACTGCTGATTTCATAATTTATTATAAATAGTAAAAGAAGATCCAAATGAAAACTGTTTCATAATCAGTGATTTGGATCATCAGTGTCAATTTTTTGCCTGTTAGCTGAATTATTTGACACATATGATGATGAATGCGAGCTGTAAATAGGCCATCGCCATCACTCATCGCACCCATTGTGCAACCGTTAATCAGCCCTGATTGGCTCGGACACATAAGTATCCACATCCAACTTGACACGGTGGATGCATTTTCCGCTAGATCACAGACAGCAATCAGCTCTAGTGTTTCTTGGACGGAAAGGTGCATCAGTCACGGTCCCTGCTGTCGTCCCCGTCGCTCCTTCAGACGTCTATTACTCTCTGGTCCGAACTGACTGTCAGCCAGGATGCCTTCTGCGGCCAGTGTGCTGCAATTGAAATCATAAATTACAGATTTCATCGCTACAGAGTTTTCACACATAAGCTACACAGCCTCTGTGTCCCGGCCTCCCTTGTGAAAACATGACACAGTAGATTAAACTGGATGATGGATAATTTCAGCAGAGCTCTTAACAATCCGGTGTGCTAACCTTTGGTGCCACCGGGCGCTGAGTGGGAATCGGGGAATAGATCCAAGGGATGAAGGGTGCCTATAGAGAGATGGAAAGAACAGATTGAAAACCAGGTCCCAGGTGGAATGAATTGATGAGTGTTTTCTACAGAGTGTAAGTGTGAGGGTGCATGAGTGTCAGAGTAAATCTGGGAGAGATCAGAGCTGCTGGGGCTGTCCACCTCTGGCTCCGGCTAGTTCGTCCCCAGACTGCCTTGAGAAGTGATGGATGGCCTCGCCTTCAGCTTCTACAGAGGGATAGAGCCTTTATTTCACACAGAAGCAATTTAATTTAGAGCAACTTCATTTATAAGCTGTGTAAGCAGTAGGGAATTTGTAAGGGGGCGTGTGTGGGGTGATCCGCCCTCCTTGTTAGCAACATGACCAAATTGCATGCCCCTTGTTAACCTCACCATCCCTTAATAGCAGAGAGAGCGCAGAGGGTTTGTTTAGTTGGATATGTTAGTCTAGTCTGCCCCACTCATTGATCCTGTATCTGACTGAGGTCTGTGCAAGTGAGAATCTATATCCAGCCTTTTTCTCTTTGGGTTTCGGCTTGAATCTATAACATTCTCTAAACTATACTTTAACTGCTTATAGGTGCAAGAACATATGGGCAAGACATATTCACACCCGAAGTGAATTTGTCTGTAGTTATTCATCATTTGAATTAAATCAAGGGACACAAAACAAATGTATACAGCTTGACATATATCAGTGTCAGTGCTAAGAAATAGGATAAGAGTGAACGTGCGTCTGCTGTGTGAGCATATTTCTGCAGCACCTGCACCTGCAGCATATCAATCCTTGTGTATGAGATAGTATAATAAGAAGCTGAGAGTTATGTCTATTTGTTAATTGTTTCTGATCAGAAACTCCTCCCTAATTGCTCAGGATTGCTTATTACAGTAAAGCAGCTCTGATCAATAATTTATATTGACAATGGATATGATTTCACGTGATGTGAAAGGAGTTGGGGCGATCCTACAGAGTAATACTACCTGACTATATATTTCCCATAAGACAGCTGTCTCAGCAAATTTCAGCTTATTGTCTAATTGTCGGATTCACTGTACCATTAAAAGTCCTGCAGTTTACCAGCTCAGCACCAAACTGCTCTCAGACAAAGTTAGCAGCCAAAGACCCAGATGTTAGATGCAGAGATAAAAGTAGTTAAGTTAATGTTAGTAAGAGTTACTATTGAACACAAACCTGAAAATTAATGTCAAAGTTGCTGTGTGTGTAAAGACGCAATAATTTGCTTTCACAATTTGTTAATGTATTTTATAAGGTGATGATATGTCAGTGATGTGTTTACAGCTTGTGGTTGCGTAGAAATTATTTGTTTGATTCATATGTCACCTCGGAAACAAGAGCATTTGCAGAGAGAATGAAAGAAATTAGGTCCATTTTGTCTAAAAATTGATAGAAATTGGATTTTATATTCCAAACATATTTCAACTCAAAATTATGCCATTACAACAATACACTTAAAACAGCCTTTAAACAGAGTATCTGACATGCGTCAAAATGTGAAATAGTTTGTCAACTTTGCGAAACACTGTTGACTTGTGACCCTGCTGATTTAGCAGAAAGGTATTAAATATCTCACATTTTTGGCTCTTCCTCCTCAGTATTCCAGATTACACCTTCATCCCTGTGTGCACACCTGTCTCAAAGATTGATGGTGTTCCCGCTCTATTGATTTGCTCCAGTGATGTGTGGATCCTGGCTGAAAGTGAAAAAGACAGAAGTTGGCATCAGGCCAGGGACTTTTTCTGTTAGCAAAAACATTTAACTACAAATGGCTGCGTGGAGGAGACAGACAGATTAAGTGGATAAAAATGAATAATGGATTAAGTTTGTTTATTTTTGTATACATTACTCTGAGCAAGTCCTAAAGGAAGAAAGAAAGTATAATAGCACCGTCGGCCTTTGACCATCAAAGCATGCATGGAAAATCTCCCATAGAAAAACTACAAGACAAAAAGGATCCTTGAATAATTCTTGTCATGAAAATCCCATCATCCATTTTTATGCCTTGTAAGCAGAAGCCCATCTGGATCCTTGGGTGCATCACCATGTTTTTTAATCACATTTTGAGCTTGCAAGATCAAAAAGCATTAAAATACCATGACACAGTTTATAATTAACATAAAGCAGAGCAGAGCAATAATAAAGGCATAATGAAGGGACGTGTGGCAATTAACAGGAAAAACCTCGATAAATGAGTGGGAAAACATGACAAACGCAGAAGCTCCCACACAGGACATGAGATGGTTTGATGAGCTTGAAAAAGGTGTGAACCTCATGTTATGGCCTTCACAATCCCCAAATCTCAATCCAGTCAAACTCCAATGGGAGGCATTTGGATCGATGTGTTCGACAGCACTCTCCACCACCATCATTAAAACATAGAACAAGGACAAATCTTTTAGAAGAATCGTGTCCCTCAAGTCGAGTCCCACACTGCTCTGGAGACTCAGTAACGTCCTCAGCCACTTAAGGTTTTTCCTTTAATTTGTCATCCACTTGAATCACTCAGTGAAGCATAATGTAAAATAAATTAACCTGCAAGAAGCGATACAGTAAGACACCCATCTCACGTCTGTATGCTAAATATGCAGGAAGGAAAAACAATTAAGAATATTTTCCAAAATCTAATTATTTAAAATGATGTTGTTGAGGTGATGACCTTAATATTGCTAATTAGTCAAGTCAGAACAAACAACTACCTCGCCCTTCACCTCCCAGAAACAAGAAGTAGCTTTCTCCAATAACACACTGTCAGGCTGAATGAATGAAGTGAAACTAGCTGTCAGTCCAGTTTTATTAACAGGCCGAATGCTGAGAGGAAGATTTCCACCACGTGACACTTTTGGATGTGATTTTAAATGTGCTCCGTGCAACAGCTGTCACTTTCCTTGTCAACATGAGAATTCATCCAATTACACTGGAGACATTGTTATATATACAAGTGTTATATATTTATGACTTACATTTTGTTGGTGAAATGAATTAAGGCTGCAGCGGTTTCAAGTAACAGTTCCTCTTCCACAGTCATCAACACAAAAGATCTACAAATGCACAAGACATGACGGAGCTGTCAAACAGACTGATAGTGGAAAATCTTCAAAGACGTGTAGGCCCGGGCTTTCAGCCATCACACACCAAGCGCCAAGAATCTGGTCATCCATTTCTTTCTTTTATTTGACCAGTAGCGTCAAGCTGAGACCATCACCACTTTTTCAGATTAACCAGAGATGGAAAAAGGGCCCTTGGCCAACCGGCTACTGCACTCTGTAATTCAAAGTCAACTGGATTTGCTTTGTAGTCTTGAAGACATTTCTTACTCATCCAAGAGGCTTCATCATCACGTCTTCATCCAAAACTCAGATCGACTTTGCACAGCACGGCCAGTTTATCTTACTAGAAATCCCTTGACCTGCACGACAGAGAATCTCCATAAACATCATCATCTCTCACCATCTCTGTCGGCCAAGGCGAGCCTTACTATTATGAAGTGACGTCCTTATAAAAGCTGCTGGGATCGTGCCTGAGTAAGCGCAGGCCTGTTTGACTGCTCATCCGGCTGGCAGAGCACTCCTGGGCCCTGGGTTCACTCAGGAGAGCCGAGCAGACAGTCAGTGAGATGAACCGAGAGCACGCAGCCTCTCTGGAGAGCTTCACCCCATGTCACTTTCCTTCGGCTGGGAGCAGGCGGCGGCTCAAAGGTGACAAGCTGTGACAGCACAGACGCAGCAGCACACTGTTATTTTTTAGATAAAATGAAGGAGGTTCATTTTTTTTGCTCTGTCTTTTGCCAGTTTTTACTAGTGCAAAAATGTACAGCCTGTATTATGAAGAGGACGTTGGACATTTTTTGAGAATTATGTATGGGATGAAGCACAGACTTTTATTCTGAAAGATACATATTGATACTTCTGCTATCAAGTTTCCTTTGTTCTTTAGGCTTTGCTGTCAATATCTTCTCTTAAAATTGTGTACATGAATATATTGGATTCACGTTAAAGGTACATACCATCCTTAAAATGAAATGCTATTGTTATTGCTAAAAGTACTGAGCATTTTATTTTGACACACATCTATGGTTTTTACTTCCTCTTTGCTTCAAGTGTATTGTACAGACATTAGTTATTGGTCAACCAGTGACAAGCGCATCAGCAGTGTCACTGGATGCGAGCCTGTGTGCGTGTTTGTTTTCAGCTCAGCCTCGAACTCTACTCCAACTTCTGTCTGTTAATTCCCTGCAGTCTCACTCATTTTTCATCTCCTCTCTGTACACAGATTTATAAAACCCCCAGTATAAGCATGAATATTGTGCTCAAGTTTGCAAATCTGTGCACTGCCCCGGAGCGAATTCACATCTAATCGCATCTCTATTGACCTTGTACACAGTCGCGCCGCTTCTAAAATTCACCTCGTGCTCTGTCTGAGTTCACAGTGCTTATCAGCCTGCGAAGCCCGTAATGTTAATCAATAAGACTTCCAGCACATATACATATCCCAGCCTTGAATGCAAACTCAAATATTACAATATTATCTGCAACCCAAACAAATGAATTCAGTGTTTGCAAGTCAAACACTTTCTATCTCACACTGAAGTTAAAAACTTCATCCATTCGACACAAGCTTTCCAAACTCATATATGCACTCAAACACTGTGCAAGTACAAAGAGTGTGCACACGACAAGAATACCTGTCTACTGTGCGCCAACGTCATTACACTTACGAAGTCCATCCCAGCTGCCACTCACCTGTCAGTCTATGTTGCTCTCAGTGTCCATCACCTGTGTGCCGACTCAGCCTTTCAGAAGCTGAGCAATCAACATGCTTTGTCCTGTCTGTTGCTCAGTCTTTCATATTAAAACACTGAATCTTCTATACATGTAAACATGTTTACAATTTCTACATTAAATGCTTATTAATCAAAGCAGCATATTTAACACTCTTCATTTCTTCTTAACATCCTTATGATGAATTTCCAGGAGACAATCCTCTCCTCACAGCCTGCAGTGAAACGTCAGTGTCACCTTAATAACAGAGAGTGAAAATGACTTCTGACACCTGATGATGAGTCTCTGTTAACTTTCTTACTTTTAACCCGTCTCAGATTCAAGGATAAATTCATCCAGCTTTGTGTCAGGACGGCATCTCTTCATGCATCAAACCGCAGCACATCCAGACACGGTCTAAGGGTTGATCAGAGAAAGTCGAGTTTTCTCTGTGTTAAGACCAACGTTTGGACCGAAGCCTCTCAAAATCTCTACAAAAGTGGCTACTTGAGAATACTTGCAGCTGGAGCAGCGAGTCACTTAAGAAGAGATCAGATGAGGGTAGAGACGGTTTGTGTGATGTGGGTCATGGCTGTCTGAGGATAATTTGAAGCCTGAAGTTGTTTTTTTACACTTGCATGTAACAGGCTGAGCTCATGTTGACTTTACACTAGACAGACACACTTACACACCCACATTACATATACACAATGTCAGCTTTCTGCAGCCTGTATCAGAGGAGCAGGATCACGAATGCACTTCTGCGTTCACTTCAACATTGACGATCGTTGATTTGACTGGAGATAAGGTTGAAATCTAAACTCTAAACTGAAAAGAATAGTTTGGCATTTGGGGATATACCAAGAACTAGTCAAGCTCATAACCTCCCATAAAATGCCAACGTGTTGTTTTATAGATGCTGGTAGGAAGATTTTGTTAACTTTAGATGGAGTCTGGCTCGTTGTTTCCACCTGTTTCCAGTCTTTATGGTTAAGCCAAGACAACTGGCTGCTGCTTTAGCTTCGTATTTACCACAAGGATACGAGAGCAGTATCCATTTCCTCGTCTTATCAGGTCATATCCCAACTTGTTTTGCTTTAAGCAGGCTATGCATAAATCCACACCACCATCAAAGTCCAGTTGCCACTAAGAGATGACTATTTTTATTTGTGATACCTGGAAAGATAGGATGGAGTGAATAAACTGAGAAGAGAGAGGAGACAGAAATTACACAGAGGAGACAGGACGCAGGCACCGACTCGGGCAGTAAACACAGTATAATCACGAGCATAACTTTATGAAATCTGGCACAACTCATTACACAGAGCCAAAGAGAGACGGCGAGTGAGAGAGAGAGCAACCAGACAGTTTATTGGAAATGAACTGCATTACCAGCATTTTGCTCCAAGCGTCCAGACACACACAAACACACACACACACGCACACAATGTATATGTATACACACATAGAAACTTGCCTCCTCAGCAGTTGCTTGGAAAGCATGTGATATTGCTCTCTTACTGTCATTTATGCTGCACCTCTGGGGTTCAGACGCTACTGTACGAAAACAAACTTCACTCAAGGACACACAAACAGTCATAGCTGCTGATTATTACAATGTGTGCATATATATAGATATTAATGCTAGAACCTCATAGCAGCCATATTTAGGGTAATGATGTGTATACAAATCTAGAGGATGTATCATGCTATTGAGAGACAACAGATTTCTGTCAGTGTGGGTAAATGTTGTTATGACAGAGCATCGGACATGTGAGACGTTGTACAGCTTTGCTTTTACTGCTGAGGGCGCCTGAAGATAAGGTTGAATTGGAAATTGGAGTTTTCCATCGTAACATTTATAGATTGTGTTTTCAATCGAAACACACACTTATCTGTGATGAGCACTTGACAATCACGCTTGAGCATCATAAAAAAAATCTTTTCCTTCCTATACTACGATGCCAGACCAGGATTTCAATATTAGAAACTAAGCTGAAAAAAATGAAGAACTTTCTGCATTTGTCCACATTGCTGCAGTGCCTCTTGTAACCAGATTCACTTGGCTTTGCCGTGTTGCATTATTTAACTCTGTGTGAGTGTTGCTTGGTTGTGATGAATTGGTTGATGGTAAACCTCGGTGAAGAAGCCAGGACTGCAGTCGCACCAGGCAGCTTTGAGTTGCGAATGTGGAGTGTGTTTCATCATCCTTTTCGTCTGCAACCGCTCCAACAGATCCTGGCTTCAGAAGAGGAATAGACATGTTGAATAGGATGGTGACACTTTCAGACGGATGACCGTGAGTGTGCTTTCCTTGTGAAGGAGACAGTGTGCAGCTGGTCAGGGTCAGCAGCCGTATGGATACTATACATCACCTGAAAGAAAAGCCTCTACAGTCTTTATCCATAGATACACACAACAGGCAGGAAGTACAGTACAGTGAGCTACATTTCAGTTGTCAGTGTCTCTATCAGCAAGCCTTGCACATCTGCACAGATGTGACTGAAAGTGAACTCTGATTTGCGAGCCCACCGACATCGTCTGGAGATCAAACCAAAACAGGAAACATACTTGAATCTGTCCATTAAGCTTCAATTAAAGTAAACAGAGGTCAATATTTATATGGCTGAAGACCATAGTTGATGTGTAATTCATCAGAAATGTAGCTACATCATCCACGGAGATACCACATTCTGACGGAAAGACCTGTGACCAGTTGGGCTTCTTGTGTTTTCTTCTACAGTTTGCTGGTGACAGATGAAATAAAACTCAGTAATCTGTGCCTTTTCACAAACACAAAGCCATCTCTACAGCAAACCTTGTGTGATTGCCGCCTTCTGTGGCAATGAACAAAAAACATAAATACACCACTTGCACAGAAATGGCCTCCTGTTGACTGCTGTCTATTACAAAGTAAATGAAAGAATCTATTTTGGCCCGATCCTGTACAATACATCTGTCTGTCAAGGTCATGCTTTCAACAGGTGAAATCCAGCGCTGAACCATTGATCAAAAGCTATGACATAGTTTTCTGCTATGTGACCCAGCTTGTCTTGGCCTCATCCAGAATTGACAAAGAACAGTTTGATATGGGTAGTTTTGTTGATCATTTACTTGAAATTATGAGTCCTGGTTTGTTGTTTTGCTTGTTTGTTAAACTAAGATAAATGCAGCAGCACAACTTCAAGATGTCTTATAGCTTCATTGCAGTGAGTTCTGTTCAGATTTACTGTTGGTAGAGAGCTCAGTGTCTCTGCTTTTTGTAAGATAAATGTGTGACTGTTGAATGATGCAGAAGGGAGAGTCTATAAAGAAGCCATTGTTCTCTGATACTGACGGACTGTCACCAAAATCTGACATCCACAACTAATGTTTTGGACAGAAAGGGGTTTTTTCTCTAACAAAAGAGGATTGTAGTCGTGCTAGAAATATCTTACTGTGACAATATAGCGTCGATGTTTGGCTCACTGTCCACAGGATTAATGCTTTAGGGTGAATATAATACTGTATATTCACTTCAGGCTCGTGTACATAGAGTTTACGGCTGCTGCACTTTCACTACTGAAAACAGACTCATGCTCAGCCAAATATATCAGCGAAACCTCTTCACTGGTGATTGTTTGGAATTTAATTTCATAGAGGATTATTAATCAAATAGTATAATATTTAACTTGTCCAATTAGCCACATTATCTGAATGTAGAATAACTGGAGGATCCCTCTCTGTTATGGCATGACGAGACCAAAGTGTTCAAGTCTTTTTCTCTAACACAGTTATCAACTTCACACCACAAAACTCATCAACAGCTCATCAACAGCTCATCAACAATTCACACACTGTTTTCATACCTATCAACAAGGTGAGGAAATGGAAAAAAAAAAAAAACAGTGTTTAATGTTTTTCTGGCTCTAATCCCACATGAACGTGTGTCTATACATACACGTGTTTGTGAGTGCAACTGACATACTGTGTGCACACTGTCGTTATCAGCGTGATTAGTCGTCGTCAGGTTTCCAGCAGCTGTGGGAACCATCTGCTTTTGCAGGATGAGACAAAAACAGGGCATGTCGGGAGGGGGGTTTCTCGTAGGACACTTTGCTCATCATAAATGTGATTAAACTGCAGATAGACGCAGTAAAGAGTTGAAAACAGTGCTAGAGAGAAGGATGAGAAGGGGGTTTGCCACTATATGCTCAACAACTCAAGTGTCCACAGAGTAAAGAGAACAGTGATGTGCATACAGAGGAGCAGGTGGGCTCTTTGCCTCCTCATGAGCAAATTGTGATGTGAAATGTGTAAAATGATTTCTCCCAATCTTGCATAATGATGTGCAATTTTATTTGAAGTTACACCGACAAACAATATCAGCAGGTTTATCATAAAGAATTACTACAATATATAGAATAATAAGGTTCCTCTTTTTTTTAAACTGGACTATTAAGGTTGCACTTAATTAGATTAAACTGTGTCCACATGTTGTTCATCATTAACCTTACAGGACTGCAATAATCAACAAAGTCCCACAATGATCCTGTTTATAAGAAAATGTGATTTTTATTTTTTCAAATCTGTTTTTTTGTTCATTATTTCTTAATTTTTAAGAGAAAAAAAACAGAGTTTCTGTTGAGTCCAATGTTCAAATTCGCCCAAATTACACAAGGTGAAATTATCCCTTCTGTCTGAATACTTCTTGATATTCTTCAATCTTCAATCATATATTTGCATCGAGGACAAGTCTTAAAATCTATCATTAGACCCTTAGTTTGGATAAGCAAAAAAATAACTGTCTATAACTTACTGGTTGTAAATATTAAGTAAGAACTACTTTCTGTAAAAACTTGTTTGTGCAAGCTTTAATTTAACAATACATGAATCTCCACTTAACATTGAACACGTTAGTCACAAGTAGGCAGAGGTTAAACTTACACGCAGCGAAATGAAAAATACATTTTACAAGTTCTAACCCTGCATCTGAGCTCAAAATGTTCCCTGTACAGATCAGTTGCAGAGGGGAGACGTGTGACCTCACGGCTTGTTAAAAATCCCTTTGTGCATGAAATATGGTGTCAAGGCGCCGCCGGCAGCCTGATGATCTGATCAAAGTCGGTTGGTTTTATCTTGTCGGCCGAGGGTCCTGCGTTAGCCGCCGTCCAATGATCTGCACCTCTTCCTGGGGGAACACTGGTTAATAGCACATTGACATCAAAGGATACTGGTCTTTCAAGTCCTCGATCTGCTGGACAGAATCGCCAGCATCCTTAACGTGTGCGTCCCAACTCGAACGATTATCCGGTCTGACAATGTGGTGATGATGAAAGAGTCCAGCGTCGGTGTGAAGATGTATAATTTGCTGTTCAGTATCGGCTGCTGTAAATCGGTGTTTGATTATCAGTCAGTGAATCATGTGTCATGTCTCACTCTCCATCCAACACAATGACACTTTCTTTTTATGTTCTCTCCTCCACAAACATCTGCATGCATGTGTGGAAATGGCAAAACTCATCCTGCTGATAATTTTATGCTCCGACCATCCAGACAACATCTGCAGAACTCCGAGCGCTCATAAGTCAAATTAGACCAGGATTTGTTGTTTATAGCTCTTCCACATTTCTCTTCTGCTGTTGTGGTTAAAACTTCTCTTTCCCTCTGAGCGGCCTTGTTCTCACTACGCCTTGACAAAGAGGAAACACTCATAAGAGGATAATTGGGCCCCTGACACGTTTCTCAGGCTGTACTGTGGAGAAACTCATTCCGCATGTCCTGAAATGTGCTTCGAAAGCCACAGGGGCCACATGACTTCTGCATCATGTTCAGCTCACTGCAGTTTCTCTGCTTCAGCTATACGGTGGCAGAGCAGCACAAAATAAACTGGGACATAGGAAAAAATACTTTGGACAATTACCACATTGACTGAAACGAGACAGCTTTCCATTTCACTCGTGGATGAGCGGGACATGTCGATCCTTGAGCAGATGATGAAGAGCAGACTGAGAACAAGAGGTCTGGCAGAGGGAAGGGCAGTTTAAATGTTCTGCCTCTGATGTGAGGATATAAACATTCACCCTCTCTGGCCTGGCCTTCACCTCCGTCTGCGTGTCTGTGTGCAAAAAAAAAGAGTGAAAGACAAGCAGAGGAAGACAGCAACAGTGAAAATGGATTTGTTTTTGAGTGTGTGTGTGTGTGTGTGTGTGTGTGAGAGAGAGAGAGAGAGAGAGAGAGAGAGTCCAGTCCACTTTGTGCTTCTTTGATGGACTGTGGGGAGCTTCTTAAAATCAACAATCTCACTAAATCACATTATTCATGACTCTTTTTTGCAAGTCTTTGCTTCTGGGAGAATTTTCTAGCACATGTTACAGTAATTAACAGCATTTCTTGAAAGCTGTGACACGTAAAAACAGCACAAACGCTCCTATATGCTGGGATTGATATTTCATTTCGTTATTGCTCAGTTTGCAGTGAAGCAGCAATATGAGAGGGATGAGCAGCAGTGTTTGACCATCAGCTGCCCCAGAAATGCATAGTTAAAGAATCAGTTCACCCAAATTACCAAAAGACATGTTAATGTGACCTCAATATAATGGAGGTAGATTAATTTTTGTTTGTGCTCACTGCATTGAAAAATAACAAGCGAGTAGCCAACACTATTTAAACAGAGTCTTTTTACGTTTAAACAGTCACCATGAGGCTGATTACTTCCTGAAATTGAAGGTGTATTGATCCCGAGCTGTGCTCCAGTGTCAGGTAACACCGTCCCTTCTGCACAAGTCTGCGCTCTTCATATATCTGCCATCAGGCAACATGCACATCTGAGAACATGTGGAAGCAGCAGCTGGTGGGAAACAGGAGAAACATGCAGTGCTTGAGTCTCCTGCAGGTAGACCTTCCTATATGTACCTGCTTTTATTGCAGGTGTGAGGTCCAGCAGATGACTGACAGATTGGATTTAACCTCCATTTACCCTGCCAGTCTTTGCTGAGCCAGCTTGAATGTGCCCGAGGTTGTTTTGCAGCAGATGTTCAGAGGTTGAGATGAATGCTTTTCACCTACATTTTTCCAATCAGGCCTGCAGTTGAGAACCAGTTGCCTTGTGGTCAGGAGGTCATTCATCTAACCTTCATGCTGCTGACTTCCATTCGAATTGCTTTTGCACCCGGAGTGAGAGTGAACAAGTCGGTCGAGCTGACTGTAGCTACACATAGGAAATAGGGATAATATTCCACCCACAAGTGCTGCCAGGAAATAGAAAACACTATTCCCATGTCAGACATCAGCTCAGACAGATGGTTGTGTGAGGATGAGAGTGTGAAGCTGAATATCCTCGTCAGAGTCTCTCTGGCGTCACTGGGGACTCTCCATTGACTGGCTGCTAGATTAATTGAATTCCCTCATGAGAAGCTATGGGCACGAATGTGTTCAGCTACAATAAAGACAATGAAATAACAACGGCTTTGTGCTGGTGCGGCTCACAGAGGTCGATGGTGTATGATATGAGATTTGTCTCTGAGGATAATGAGCGGAGTCGAGCTGACTGTGTTAATGATCTGCTGCGTTCAAGCGTAATTAGTTTTGGCTCTTCTGCCGGGTTTCAAAGGGATTAGGATTCATTTGTTATTGTTTTACAAATAGTCGGGGCGTTTCCCGGTAAGTGGGTCAGATCTAGTCTACATCAGCATCTCGACACAGTGAGAACATGAGTGAGGTTGTAATAGATTCACTCACTGTGCTGTGTTGTGGTTTGATCAAAACAGAAATACTACATAATTATATAATAATGGCAAATGATTATACACTGTTTGCATTCTTAAAATAGGAACAAGAGGTTATGACCTAAACAATGTGAAAGCTTATATCTTTACAACACTGACAATTATAGTATAATGTGGACTACAGTATCATGTAATAATCAATATACAAGCCTCAGCTCTCCAGCAGATGTTTGATAGATGTTTTTTCACTGCAGATATTTCAACATGTCACAGGAGGAAGAACACATTAGTATTTAAGAACATTAATATTGACTGGAAGGACATGAAAAATAACCAAATATAAAGAAAGAATCTGTAACCTAGAAATATTTCATATCCTGCAGTTTCTGAGATTTTCATAGTTGGTGCTTTTAAAACTGCTGTAGATGCAAAAATATTACATTTATCTGCTATAGCCTACAGTTGTGACATTTTTTTTCAGTGTCCTTCAAAGGTTCGCAAATCCCCTCGGAAAATTGTCTAAGCAGGAAGCAGAAACACTTTCCCACCTCCTGTCAACAATAATGGATACTGGAGAGTAAATTTTGCACCCAGTGGGGTTGTTTGCCTGATGGGCCACAAATGTATTTTCTTTCATAGAATTGATTGCTAATACACGAGCTGAAGCCTGGTTTGGTGAGGAGATTTGTGCCAGCGTGTAAACAAAAGCAAAGCAATTCTGGTCCCACGTAAATGAGCAGGACTTCAATATAGTAGATTACGATATAGTATAACAACTTGCTGGTTCCCAATAAAAAATCTAATATCAGCTTCACACGTCTTGTTGGCCGGTGAGCAGATGGACTGAAGCGAGTTGGTGGATGAGTAACAGCTGTGAATTAATCTCCTTCACATCTTTACTGCCCTTATAGAACATGGTGACTCTTACCTCCTTCTTAACCATATGGGATCACTTGGACTTTATCCAATATCAATGTTAACAGATAAAAAGAAGCCAAAATTTTGATTTTTTTCCCCCCAGTTTATTTCTATTGATCGCTCTCTCTTTGCTCTCTACAGTCTCTCTTCTCATCATTCCTTCATGTTCTTTATATGAAAGCCTGAACCTGCGAGGTCACACGTAGACCTTCTGCATGTTTGTGTTAAATTCTCCTCTATATCATGTTATGACCTGCTGAGCCGTGCATTAAATCAGCCGGAGCAGCCGGCTAATGGGAGCCAAGGTTCGGGCACTTTGGCCTTGTTTTTACAGTAGCGCTGAAGAGCCGACGATACGAGGCTGAAATCGATGTCGTTCTCCTTGTCTTTCTTGCAGTCTCAGCAGAAGTGCATCGTGATCTTCGCCTTGGTGTGCTGCTTCGCCGTGCTGGTGGCGCTGATTTTCTCAGCTGTGGACATTTGGGATGAAGATGAAGACGGGATCACGGAGGAGAACTGTAGCAAGAACTGCAGGTGAGAACTGTAGAAGCACAATCACACAATTCGTTGTCAGCAGGTCCTAATGTTTTTGGTTTTGCAGCCTCTTGTCACAAGTTCTGACCTGTAGCCCTGTGTTAAAATACAGTGGTTGTGTTGGTGGGGTGTGTTGCTTCAGGTGGGACATGACAAATTCAAAAAAGTTGAGTTCGAGTCAGATCTAAGAATTGAAGGTTTTTCAGCTGCCATAACTGCACAGTGGTTTATAATACAATGCTACGACAGGATTTTATAACGTTGGAAAATTAGCAAGTATTTTCATCTTTTATTGTGACAACTGCAAGTAATCAGAAGAAATATGTTCACATTCTGATGTAATAGATCAGGAACGTGCTTTTGCATCTTTTGGCTAACACAGCATCCAACAGGAGGACTCTGTGCTGCAGGTTCAAATTTTTCCCACAAGAACAGAAATAATTTATGCAAACTTTGGATTAAATTCATATAAATTACTACTTAACAAAAAGTCAGGTCAACTACAGTACTACATATACAGATTTTTACAAAATGTCTGCTTCCAAGTCGACATCCAGAATGTGAGTTTCTTTATTCATAGGAGCTACAATATTCAGGATACCTTCAGGAGCTACAATATGCAGTAGCAAGAGTGCAATTTGAATTTCAGTTCGCTCATTCTTCTCTCTCCCAATGTGGAAACTTGGATTGTTTTAATTCAGTGTGAACCATAAAGCAACCCCAGTCGATCCAGCAGGTCTCACTGGCACAAGATATATGAGCTGCAGTGTGGAGGCTGCAGACCCTGCGGCATTGCTTGCATTAAATTAGAGAGACTATACTATTGTCACAAATATAATGTGGCAGAGTAAAAAATGCGACATAGTGATCTTTGTTCCCTCGACCTGATCCTAATATAGTCTCCCCCCACTGCCTTCAAATGATTTTTGATTACCACGCTCTTCTCAAAGTTATACTTTACACCAGACTTTGCAGCAAGTCTCTCCAGTCAATTTAAGTTTTGATAATATGGATCCCCAGACAAAAACCACTGCAGTATGTCCAGTATGTGAAACTGGCTGATCAGCAGTGGTTTTCTCTGATACAGCAGTCCCTGTTCTCTCTGCTCTCCACTTCCTACTGCTCCCCCTCCATTAGACTCTTATCATCCAATTTACCATTCAGCCTCCTTGAATTACTTCCCTCTCTCGCTTCCTTCCTTTATGTCTATGTCCATTTACTCTCTCTCTCTCTTCTTCCCCAAATCAGACTTTTAACAACCTTTTAGAAAACTCTATCAGGCATCGCTCTCTTCCAATCAAGGCTTGAAGTGTAATCCCAACTTGTAAAGCTGAATCCTGCTCTAAGGACCCCTGAAGCTCGGGCCGAATGAGAGATAAATAGGAAGCCAAAGAGAGGGATGATGGGAAGTGAGAGTGAACCAGGTGAAGGGAGAAGAAGAAGAGAATATCATTTTAAGATTTGGGGTTGGAATGAGTGAGAGATGAATAGACTCATCAGCTGTTATTGGTTTGCCGTGTGTAATGACGGAGGACTTATCAGTTCAAAGACTTAAATTTCAGAAATGTGTGCTGTCATTTTTTCCCAACCGTGCACTGCTATTTATCTCCCATAAGCTTAATGATGAAGTTTTACTGTGACATGCATCATTGGAAAAGCCTATGAGATGTGCAAGTGTAGCATAATTAATGATTTCAGAGAGCGATTTGCTCGAAGCACGTTGATGTACGAAATAGGAAAAGTGATGGATTTACTACGAGACTGACACATTTATAATGGAGTGACGCTCTCTCATGCTCACTTAATTCCTGAGGGTATCATTCATCAAAGGAAATGCATGTAAAGCCCTTTTCAGTCATTGTCATTTCTCACACCAAGTTTTCATACTTTGAAAATGATCCAGTGATTAACTTGCAGATGGAATCTGTTTCCACTGGATCATCCAAACGCAGCAGACTGGTTCTCTATCTTCCCTTGTGTTGCAGCTTTTACTCCCCTTTCACAGCAAAAACAACATTATCTCCGAGCCTCTTAGGAGCCCAAATAATGAGTCAGCAGCTTTTTGTTAGTGATGTTGTAATTTAGACATGTCATACGCAGCTGGTTGTTTTGTTATGTAGATTTCCCTTTAATCTGTTTTTGTCTGCATAATGAATAATGCTAACACTTGCAGATCAGGGACAGGAGACCTGACACAGGTTGCCACAACTGTGCATCAAACAAGTAATTAATTTGATTTATATTATCCCCTCTGAGGATGAACAACTTCAGCTTTAATTGCAGTTAAAACATGATTCCTCTTTGGCTTCCAGCAGCGTGTGCTGTTCGGTTGTTGGAGCAAAGCAGCGACACTTTATACCCTCTCGTCTGATTGCATTAAAATGACAGTCTGCTGGGTCCCCGGTGTACATGTGTAATTGCCTGGTGCCAGACGGCCAATAAGCAGGTTAGTATTGATCTACAGTTGCCTCGTGGAAGCTTGGAGAACCAGACTAGCTACATCTCCAAATTTCGTGTAGCTTTTAGCGCCTCATGAACGCTCGACTGCTTCAGGATCCAACGTTTTTAGTGCAAATCTCCATCAGGATTTTGAAAGGTTAAAACAAATTGGACACTAACATTCAATATTTTACAAATTAATTTCAATAAATATCTCATTCATTCAGTTGAATTTGAAAAAAATAATTCTTTTGATTTAATTCAAACACAAGTTTTCTCAGCATAATGCATGAGTCTGAAATGCAGTTTCATTTCATTCATTCATTTCATCAGGTTCATTTTGTCAGTTTGTTTAGTAAGTTCAAGTAGATATGTAAGTTACACATGACAGTTAGTTGGTGTCAGTGTTTAGTAATGACTCATCTCCCTGCAAGAAGTAGTTTGTGTGGTACAACTTAATTCAGATACATAAATCCTTAAGTTTGAACTTAAAAAGCAGAGAACACACACAACAAGCACAATTTCAGGCTTCAAAACCCCCAAACAACAATATAAGACACAACTGAACGAGCCACAAGAGCCAGGCGACTGAATGAACCAAATAAGTCTCTTAAACGAGGCAGAACTGAACGGAGCAAAGGAAGCTTGGCATTGGCATCACTGAGACTCAGCAACCAGAATCTGAAACAACAAAGGTGTGCATATAGCTTCTAGTAAGCTGAACAGGTCTTAGGACTCCAGTCAAATTGTGACTACATTCATTTGCATAAAACCCAGAGGATCATTACAAAATAAAAATCTCAAAGTGGCTCACATTTCAGAAAACAGATTGAAATGAACACAGTGCGTTTACTCTGACAACATGATTTTGGCTGCGAGTGAGGAAACACTGGACTTAACATTTACCTCTGAGATGAAGAGCATACAGGCAGCAGAACAGCAGCAGCTCCTGTGATACCCATATTAATGTCCTGGCTGCTGTTCACCCGCAGCTCAGGGCAGCGAATGAGAGGCTGGATAATTTATATCAGATGTCAGGGTCTCACTGGCACACTGTGATTTTCGAGCCTGAGCCCATGCTGTTACTTAAGTGCGCTACAGTATGACGAGCATTTGCATGTAATTGGCGTTATTGAATACATGCTGGAGTGCTTTTTTATTAACGGTGTTTACTGTTGAACATGTAAAGTGGCCTCAGCTCTGCGATGGGGTGAAACATGTTCTGCTTTTTAAGAGAATAAATCTGAGTGATCCAACTGTGCTCACTGTGAAGACGGGAATCTATTATCATTGAGAAGGAGGGATTTTACCTTCACACACACACACACACTGTCTGTCTCATGTATGCACACACACACTCGTGAAGTTTACACCACTTAGGTATTGGCTGCTGGGGCTGAATCACACCCATGAGTGCGCAGATAGGTTACAGTGGAGAGGACCGGCAGCGGACACCACAGACTGCATTAATCGATGGATCCCTCGCAGGCAGAAACGGCTGCCTCCCTGCTTCCACCACTTTTAATACCAAAGCCTGTCTGGCTGTTTAAACTATTCAGAATCACCATTCATCATGTCTCACAGCCATTAGAGTGGACCGGGAGGATTTCTTTTGGAATAAGATTACGTCTCCTCCTCCTTCATCTGCTTTCCATCCTTGTTTTGCCTCATTGTGAGTGGTTTACTGTAGCTGTCCTAGTTTTTGCTGTCTTTTCAGAACAAAGCAGGAGACGCTACTCTGTGTGATGTAAACCTTAATCTTCCCTCTACTTTCATCACAGCTGCTTCTGTTGTTTTTTTTACACTTAGATTTTACTCACACATTGAAGGATCTCAACTTTACATGTATTTCCTCCCAAATTTTCCATCCTCAGAAATAAGCATGCCGCGATCACAGAGGGCGCGAGTCCTACAACTTGACCCTTGGCCGCTTTCCAAAACCTGACGTAGCTTTACTTTAGCCAGGAATACATTTTCAAGCAGCGAGCTGGCAACTGGCCTCTCAATGTGATGCCACTACATTATCACCTGCAGCACACGCTCTCGTCGGCCTGCCCTTGAGGGACGCACTCACTGGACCCCGAGCTGTCACGCGTTGGCCGACCCTGTGCTCTGACGGGTCTGCGTGCTAAGCTCCGTTTGGTTCGACACAGCCCTCGCCAGGGAGTCCACCAGCACAGGCTCAGAGACATTTAAAAAAAAAAAGAAAGAAAGAAAGAAAAAAAGAAAGAAAATTTAAATGAAAATAATATGCATCAGTGCAATTCAATAATTTACCAAAATTTATCAGCTGGCAAAGAAGAACAATCAATACAAAACCCACAAGCTAATTTTAAATCTGCAGGAATCAATAATGTTATAATGACTGTTTAACAGGCCTCCAATATAATTTAACAGTCTAGAATTTTTACAGTTAGGATGAAATATGAGGAGCACACACAAGCAAATAAAAAAGTCCAGAACTGATAAAACATTTTAAGTTCCTGTCTTTGGATACAGAGATCAATTATTTCTTTACCATTTTTTTTTATAGATTTGCAGCATATGACTCATTACTGTGTCCAAATTCAATTGCACACTCGGTCATGATGACACCCTCTAAATGTATGCATCTATATTAATGATTGTACAAGTATTGTGTGGATTACTGTAGATTAAAATGTCACATTCAATAAGGTGTAGGACTGTGGTTCAAAGACACAGTTTGGCTCATCCTCATGCTTCACTCCTACCATGCACACTTTCACGATGACTACAGTACAGATATGTTTTTCATTCATATTTTAACTCCATGTTCCACCTATTGAGCCCCCAAAACATGTTATAAAATCCATTCCCTCCCATGGAATTGAGTTCATTCTGGTGCAGAAGTGGTTCTGCCAGTTTCTCGGGCAGCTTTATATCCACAGGCTTTATCAACTCTGGAGGTGCCACAGAATTTATATCTGAGCCGTTCGCCCTCGCTGAACACCCAGATGCAGAGGGAATGTGGTGAGCGCTGGAGCTCGGTAATAGCCCGGCTGCAGATCTGGGGCTGCCACGCCTAATTCGATGTGTTGACTCCGGCGTTAATGCCCCTGTCGTTTTCAGGCGTGCTGGCGGGGGGGGAAATGGGAACCGGGGGTTACATTAGGGAGCTCTCAGAGTCGTGAAAGATATTTGTAGTGATATATACAAAACATTATAATGCAAAACAACTATTACTGAGGGCATTTTCCCCATCAATTCACTTTCGGCCTGCAGTTTTATGGTAAAGAGAAACACCTGAGTGCACTGAATCCTAAGCAGATAATCTCAAGGATACAGCTATTCTGTTCTGCATGCAATCCACTAAATCTGGCCTATAGAAGATTGGTATTGGTATATGATTTCATTATATGCTGCCTGCTGCAAATACAGTATAATACCCCAGACTGCTGATGATTACATTAAAATGCACCATGTGGCCGCGTGGGGAGTGGAGTATATGAGCAACCAACAAGAAAACAGGCAAAATGAGTCACTTTTCCCTGACTAGGTGTAATTGAATCTGCATTGCTGACAACTCTGCGCATCACCCTCCAATTATTGTCAGGCCCAGCCAGAGGCAACCTGTGCACGATCTAATGATGCTTGATGGGAATCTATGTGGTCTCCAGATCTTGATTACTCTAATTAAGGTAACGATTCAGGCGAGAAGGAAGAAGGTGCTCTTAGCTAATACATCACATGAGAAAGGAGGAGTATCATCTCATATTAGTGGCACCGGGGCTCGTAATATTTCTGCCACTAATGCAAACAGATAATTGCTTTGTGGAAAACCATGAACTTGACATTAATTTTCTCTGCATTTCCCCATTAACAGGTCACAGTGGTTCAGCCTAATGATGCTTTTTAGGGCTTTCTTTTTCTCCTCTTACGTCATTTAATTTAGTCTTACTCAGTTTTTCCTCTCGTTATCTTCCACAGAGTGGTGCTTGTGGAGAACATCCCAGAAGACGTCACCTTCCCAGACAATGGCACATCCCACGTCCCCCTCTCAGCAGGGCTGTACAGCTTACTGGACCGAGCGATCCGGGTCGTGGAGATAGTTTCCCCGCTGTGGCTCCTCAACTCCTCTGATTATGAATCCAGTTTCCAGCCCGCTGCCAGACAGGTAAAAGCAGAGCAAGCCAACAGAGACTCGACTCTGCAGAAGTTGTGGCGCTTATTTAAATTTTGTGTCTCTTTTACTTTTTCGCCATCTCTTCTGTGTCTTTGTCTGAATTGGCCTCTTTGCCTCTTCTACATAATAATCAAGAAGAGGTAATACAAAATGCACAGTTTTGATAAAAGCTTAATCTGGAAAATAGCCACTACAGCAAATAAATAAAAGTGTGTGTGATGGAAAAGTTGATGTGATTTGCATTATTTCAGTTAGTTTTTGATTTTTCCAACATTCCCCAAGTCATTAAGCAGACTACCCAACCTCAATGGCTGGTATTTATCATCTTGAAGGGCCATTAAAGAAGAGATGCCTCGGCCAAATTAGACAACAAAGTCAAAGTCGCACCAAATGGGAGTGTGAACAGCAGCGAACAGCCATTAATTATCAGCAAAGTAGAGAATAAAAACTGTCCTTTTAGAATTCTACTTGGTACTAAAATACTAGTGTGGACCATCTTCAGTCAGCTTGAAGTGAGTTATTCATTTCTGATTTGATCTGGATGCGTGTTATTGACAGTTGCCTGGAGGGGTTGC
Source organism: Centropyge bicolor (assembly GCA_037975185.1). NCBI lineage: Eukaryota > Metazoa > Chordata > Actinopteri > Pomacanthidae > Centropyge > Centropyge bicolor. The sequence goes on from JBBMOC010000028.1 coordinate 2,764,913, forward strand.
CAGGCTGTGCGCACCCACACTCACACACACACACACACATGCAATTCTGTTCTCAAAATTAGAGTATGTCAGGACTAATGAAAGCCTGATGCTGTTGATTGGAAAGTAATATCTCCTTTCAGAGGCCTCGGGGCAGAGAGGAGCTAATGGCCTTTCAGCCTGCAGCAATCTCAGCTCCCATAAAAGACATCATGAGGAGGGAGGCTGGACCGGAAAATTTCATATACCGTAAAGGCAAAGTGTCGTCTTATACACTGTGAACATCACTTGCCACCGTGACGAGACATAAAGATCATAATCACTGGATATATTTTAACCCACATTGAGAAGAATCCCTGTCAGCTCTGCAGACTTATTTCTCACTTGTCACTCAATGTGTGACACCCAAAAGTTTATGGAGTTAACTTTTTCTCACATACGAAAGTTATATCACCTCAATAGATTCAAAAGTTTCCTGAACAACATGTGACTGTTACATGAGGAATGATGTGGTCGCTGACTATCTGAAAACACAACAAATGGTGTTTGTCTTCACTCTTTGACTCAGACGTCTGTGATTCATCTGGAAGTTGCAAAGTTTCCTGCATAAAATGCCTGAAAGAAAAAAAAGAAATTATCTCTGACTGTAAGACTTTCTTTTGGAATGATTACATACTTACAACTGTGTATATACCACAACAGACAGACAGAGTACTTTATTAATCCCTTTGGGAGGTTCCCTCCGGGAAATTGGCAACACTGGTAAAATTATATTGTACAATTTAAACCCCTTTAGATTCACTTCAGTAAAGTATAAAAGCATAAAATTTGGAGAATCATCAACATTGAAGCAGGATAGACTGAAATATAAACTAAACTTAATGTATAAAATCAAAGCTCTTTCTCTTTTTTTATATCATTATTGGTATAAGAGGGAAACAGCAACTTAACAGAGATAAAATACTCAAGGACAGACGAAGAAAAACAAGGTGACGCACAGAACTTTACATAACACACATGCACATAAAACAAAACAGAACGAGCTGTAACAGTCATTCTATAAAAATTTCAATACGTTATGAAACCGCAAACTTCCCAATGTCAACAGTGTCTCCTCTGGCAGGTTTGATGTAAAACGATCTACACTGATGGCACAAAATATTAGATGCCCAAAATATTAGACACGTCTTCCGGATACTGAAATGAAGCCCATTTTATTAAATTCACATCTCAATTGTTTCAGTCCCTCATGCTCACACATCTTCATCTACATCTCATTTGTGATGTGGGATGATGGGTTTGACCTCTACTAACCTCGTCAGTGTAATTCATGAAAAGAGGCACTTACATATTTTGTGTCATCATTGTGTTTTAGTTTTGTGGAAAACTGGAAAGTAAAATAAAGGACTGACTGTGATTTCAAATGATCCATTGACAGTCAGTCCACATACACAGATTTTCTTCTTTTTTTTTTTTTTACTATTTGTTGTTCTACAGCTGGAAGTGAGTAATTGGGTACTCAGTATGAGCAGAGGTAGCTATCGTGACTGCACAAACAAAGAAAGAGTGTCATCCACAAATATGAATACATGATCAAAACAAAAGAGAAAAGGCAGACGTCACAGTTGCTGGCTGCAGATAAAGGACCTCTGGGAAATGTAGCACAGACACAGCACATGAACGGCTGCTGACGGTGCCGCAATATTAAAGAGAATCCAAGCAATATGCGAGAACCTTTGAACACACCGTCAGTGCGTGAATTTGACGTGACAGCAGAGGTTTTGTGTTTTCCTTTAGGGCCGGGCGCTGCTGTCCAGGCTGCAGGGGCTGAAAGCTAAAGGGATCCAGCTGAAGATCTCCAGCGGGATGATCGACTCAGCCGAGCTCAACACGCTCGCCAAACACAGTCAGCTCTCACTCTCAATGTTTTATACAGTCTGTGTGTGTGTGTGTGTGTGTGTGTGTGTGTGTGTGTGTGTGTTCAAACACGCCGCAGCCTGACTCTGTCTGTTTATTCTGTTGACTGCTCTCTCTCCCTATTTGTCCTGCTCTGCTCTTTCAACCTCTCACTCTCTTTCCATCATCTGTTTGCTTCATTTTCTTCTTGATCCAGTTTTTGCCTGTGGCCAGATCTGCTTCTCTCACATGTAACTTTCTTTATTCCTCTTTGCTTCCTTGAGCCTTTGTCTCTCTCTCTCTCTTGCTCTCCATTTCCAGACGCTGAGGTCCACTATGTGAACATGACAGCCCTGACCAAAGGCCACCTCCTCTCCTCCTTCTGGGTGGTCGACAGGAGACATATCTACATCGGCAGCGCCAGCATGGACTGGAGATCACTGGCCACGGTATCCAAGATCACAGCACACACAGGAACACACACACTTCTTCATACTTACACAAACTAGCCCAAACACAGAGTCTGCGACAGAGAAAATGCAACATCACAATCTCATTGATGAAGCCGCATTTTAATACAAGTTTTGCTAATTTTACACCCTTTTTTGTCGTTTTTCATCCAACAGATTTGCATGAGACTTGATTACATAAATTCTGTGTCCCCTGATGTACAGTAAAGTGCTTTGATAATGTTCTTCTGGCTCAGACTCAAACGCACAGCCCTCTTATGCAAAAGGGTGAAATGAGTAGCATCATGGCCATGGGTTAATTAATTTGGCAAATATAGCTCAAGGGTAACACATTAGTCCTTTACTTTGAATTATTACTCAGATTGGCCTGAAGATTGCAATTTTTCATATCATGAATCTGGACTATTTATTAGATATATTAGAAAATTCAGTTGATATTTACAGATTTTGCACAACTGCATATGTCAAAGTTATGAAACCTATCAAAACACATTTATACAGATAGTGAGATTGTATTTATGCATGAAGTCATAGATGGGGGCATGCAAGGTTGGGTGGCATCTGGAAATAGAAAGCGGCCATTCTTTCATCTTCTTCTTCAAAGCTGAGTTTCTTGCACAGTTCATTAAAGTGCAGGCCCCTTTTTATCAGGCAGTTTCATCTCTGTAGACACCCAGAGATACAAAGGACTTTGATTTAGGAAGATGAATTACAAGGATGCATGTGAATAAATTTACAATCGAGTATTAGCTGTTGGTCTAATATGTTTGCTTGTTTTTCACTCTTTATTTTTTTGAATGAATGTGAAGTCAAGTTATGGGCTGAGAGTATGACAGTGTGTTTTGAGGGAGATAGAAGAGCTTGTGTCAAATAAGACTTCATGAAGTATCGTCTCAGTTTTATTTAGGAACACTTTGCTGGTGTGGACGCTGCAGGGACAGAGTGAATGTGCAGGAGTGAAACTGAGAAAGAGAGGGCAATTTAGAAGCTACAAGCTGAGAGCCTGTATTTGAGAAGTGCCTCTTTGAGATGAAGATGCAACAGAGAGCAAAGAAAGAAAATTGGGAGGAGAGAGAGGAACCACTGTGTGTCCTCTCGTTCTCTGCTGGTGCCGCCATGATGGGCGAAGGCTGTAATTGGATGAGACACTGGTAGACAATTTGGTCTGTCGAGGGGTGGAAGGTGTGTGTGTGTAGGAGTGTTTTTGTTGAAGATCTTGAAAGTGATGACAATGACGTTCAGTATAATTAAAGACAGTGGTGTAAATATTGGCTGCCTCCTTGCTCACTGTGATCGAACAGAGGTTTCGTTTGCTCTCCAGAGGAAGGAGCTGGGCGTGCTGATGTACGACTGCAGCTGTCTGGCTCTGGACCTCCACAGGGTGTTCAGCCTCTACTGGGGGCTCCAGTACAAAGACTTCATCCCCTCCTTCTGGTCCAAGCGCCTCTTTGCCCTCTTCAACAGGGACACACCGCTGGAGCTCACTCTCAACAGCACAAAGGCTCAGGCCTACGTCTCTGTGAGTCACAGCAGTTTGTGAAACCCTTGTTTTCTTCCAGCAGTGTTTCCACTATGTAGGAATTCCTGGTGGTCAAGGTTAAGGTGCAAAACAGGCATTTTGTATTGACGGCACAAGAGGAGTGGAAATGCCTGTATAATAGAGTTGCATTCCAAAAATTGCATTTAAGGAAATAATTTAAAACATGAGACATTTATCAATTTCTTTACTCTCCTTTTTGACCAACTATCTTGTTGCCAGAAGCTATACTCCACAAGTACACTCAACCAGAAAGTATCTATATTAGATATCTGCATTCAATTCACTTCCATTAATTGCCCTCAAAAGAATATTCAGGATATAATTGGTGGCTCACATAAGTCAATGTCATTTCATTTGAAGTCAGCTAGAACATACTGTTCAAACTGAGCCTCAGTGTATTGCTCATGCAGTTGTGAAGAACTAACAGTCCTTTTTCACAGCATTTTAACATCTCAAACCAGAAAAGCACAGGTGAAACGATGATTGATAAAATCTGAGATTAAGATCTGAGATTAGGCTGGAGATGGGTGGGGCTAATCAACAGGTTCAGGTAAACTGAGTGAAATCGCCTGTGTGGGTGTAACATGGGTGTGTAGGTTCTTTAAATGGAAACCAGAACAATCCCTAATATTATCAGTTTCCTGCTATGAGAAGTCAAAATGTCTGCTGTGAAAAGTCTATCACCAGATCAGACATTCAAGTTTTATAACAGAGGACTCTTTGAGTGATGTATATGTGTACAGCACACTCAGATGTCACAACCATCTCCGGTGTCAGTGACAGTTCGGTGAGAGAGTTCATTTTTCAAGCAGAGCGTCTCTGTAGGACGTTGTCTCTTTGTCAGTGTCATCTTCCTCCTGGAGATGAGTGATGGTGATGTCAGCCTACCTGCAGCAGAAAACAGTTGATTTGGCTGCGCTGTCCATCTCTAGGAGATTAATATCAGCACAGAAAGGACACTAAAAGCACACACTTATAGTTAAACATTCACAGGTCAATCTATTCCTAATGGTCATTTAGGTGAACAATAATGATGTAGAGAGCTTGTTGTTAACAGGGTCCATGATGCTAATTGTTTTTCCCTCCTCTGATGACAGACCTCCCCGGACGTCTTCATCCCCAGAGACCGCAGCAATGATCTTGAAGCCATTTCCAGGGTCATACAGGAGGCGCGCCATTTCATATATATCTCCATCATTGACTACCTGCCCCTCGTCAGCAGAAGCGCTCACAGGTTAGAGGCACTGAGCCACTGCTGGAGCTGACAGACATTTATTATCAAAAGCTTGAATGTCTCGCTTTGATTCTGTGTTTGGCTGCCTGGCTGCGTGCCCACATTTTTGTCTGCTTGTGTGTTTGTATCTGTGCCAAGGTACTGGTCTCGTATCGACAGTCTTATCCGGGAGGCTCTGATCCTGAGGAAGGTCCGGGTTCGTCTGCTGATAAGTTGCTGGGAAAAGACTCATCCGCTTACTTTCAACTTCGTCTGGTCCCTGAGGAGTCTGTGCATGGAGCAGGCCAACTGCTCGCTGGAAGCTGTAAGTACAAGGCCACTATGTACTATTTTCAACTCTACAGTCACACTTTATCAGCGCTCACTGCACCACTGTGTGTGTGTGTGTGTGTGTGTGTGTGTGTGTGTGTGTGTGTGTGTGTGTAGAAGTTCTTCAACCCTAGAGTGCAGAGGGATGGCAGTCTCCAGGGAATAAACCACAACAGGTTCATGGTGACAGACAGAGCCATTTATTTAGGTGAGCCCATCGACCACACTTCACGACCGTGTCCTATATGCTTCTCGCTTCCTGCAGATCTTATTTTCAGTTGCCTTAAAAGAAAAGTTCAGCATTTTTGGAAGTATGGATACCACTTGTGCGTGAAGTAGGAAGCAGGAGCCAAGACGAGATTAGCCTATTTTAAGGATGGACACAGCTAGTCTGGTTCTCTCCAAAGGTCAAAAATACACTTATGGGGCCTCAGAAGTGTTAAATTTCAGCAATGTAGAAGGACGATTTGTGATTTTAAAGGGAATCACATGGTGCAATGATTACTTGAAGAACCAAAGTTTATACATCTACAAGTCGGGCCAAGAAATAGTCACAACGCTTAACTCCTGTGACACCACAAATTGTTTTTACATTAATGTTGCTGCTTATTGTCTTTATGCTGAACTATGCTAATCGCTTCCTGGCTCCAGGTCTGTACTTAATGCACAGACATGAAAGTGTTATCGATCTTCTCTTCATCGTCATCATTTTTGTCTTATTTGTTGTGCTACAAGATATTTCTGACATTAAACCGTGGTCATGTATTCATGCTTTCCTCTGTGTCCTGATAGGTAACCTTGACTGGGTGGGGAACGAGTTTACCTTTAACGCCGGAGCCGGTCTGGTGATCAGTCAGCCAGAGGGCATCGAGGAGAGGAACTCTACGGTGGTGGAGCAGCTGCGGGCTGCGTTCGAACGGGACTGGTTTTCACGTTACACCCGCTCGCTGCAGCCCAATAAGATCCCCGTCTGCAACAAGCACCAAATCAACAGGCAGGGGTCGGTGAAAACTAGCCACCTAGACAATGGACCGGTGCCTATCAGAACAGGCCAGCACGATAACGGACCTGCACCAATGAGAAGCAGCCACAAAGACGATGGGCAGACGCCACTTAAAACGAGGCACCACGATGACAGACTGAGCAAAATTAGTCACCAAGGCACGGCCAAAGGACTGGTGCCAGGTATAGACAGCTACCAAGACAGGGGACGAGTCAAAATGAGTCATGTTGACAACAGTCAGGTAAAAGTCAAAGATAATTTCCGTGACAATCCGATGGATCCGCCCAGTCAGTCGGCCGAGAGCAGCGGCAGCACAGAGGTCTCCAACGGGTCCCTGTGACCACAGAGCATGAACAACAGACTGAACACACCGGGTCTTTGTAGCATTTTATTATTGCCGTTTTGAAGAAAACAAAAACTTTGAAGATTTAAGTAATATCTGGTTTGTAGGACTTGATGACGTGCACGGAAGAACTCAGGAAGGAAGGCAAAGGCTCCACTGCAGTCTGGCACTTTGATGGAGTTTTTACTGAAGAAACACTGATAGAACTTACAACCTTGCTACTTATTTAATCTTTTTCTCTCCTCGTTGAGGTCTCTCAAGCAAACAGATGAACTCGCACTGATTGTTGTATGTCACTTAAGCGGTTTGTGGCAGTCATAATTTAGCACCCTTTAAAAGCGGGAATCACACCTGCATGCCTATGCAGAGATGGGAGGCAGCACAACACGTGTAGCTCCACCAGCTACGTTTAGTAGAGGAAGATTTACTACACAGCTTTACATGTAGTGGATCTCTATTGCCTCTGTACTCAGACTGGTAGGAGACACTCTGGCTTCATGTAAATAGTTTTGTGCATCTCCAGCAGTACTCAAATAATCACATAAAACTGTAAACCTATTTATCACCACTGACAACTTTAAATCTTCATCCCAGACCAAATCAACCTAAAACCATCAGTTTAACACAACCCTGACTCCAAAAATCATGTCTACAACTTTCACAGTCTTTTGTTGCACCTGTCCCAACTTGTTTGAAACACATTGCTGCCATCAAATTTAGAATAAGCAGATATTTACAAGAGCCAAAAGATCCGTCCGGGGACCGGGTCGCCGAGGCCCTCGCCGTCGACTGCCGCCCGATCCACATCGCACCTGACCCCTATGGTTCCCTCTGTAGGTGGTGGGCCTACAGAAGGCCCGGCCACCAGGCGCTCGCTTACGAGCCCCAACCCCAGGCCTGGCTCCAGGGTGGGGCCCCGGCTGCGCCACACCGGGCGACGTCACTGATCTTCTTGGTGTACTTTCCATAGGGGTTTTCGAACTGCATTTAGTCTGACCCATCACCCAGGACCTGTTTGCCTTGGGAGACCCTACCAGGGGCATAAAGCCCCCGACAACATAGCTCCCAGGATCATTTGGGTACTCAAACTCCCCCACCACGATAAGGTAGCAGTTCAGGGGGGAGCTTAGCTTAGCTTTGCTTAGATTGCTGCCCCCGCGACCCGGCCCCGGATAAGCGGTAGCTAATGGATGGATGGATGGATGGAAGATATTTACAAGAGTCAATGAAATTTGATGAGGTCAAACATTAAATACATTGTCTTTGTACTGTAATTGAGTACATGTCGAAAAGGATTAAAGTACACAGTGTCCCAAATTATTTTTTGGAATTGGGGTTGTAAACTATTTCATTGGGTTAAATGACATTAATTGAAACAGACAATGTCATGACCCTTCTATATAATTTATTCAACTGTGGCACTAGACAGAAAGAGAAATATGTTGAAATAGCTGTATTGACATTTTTGCATTCACATTTATTTAAATTTGATTCATATTAACACAGATCTCTCTAAACTACTTTGGAATGTTTGCACTGAGGAGTCACAATTTCATTTACACTCACGAAAACACACTGAAACTGATGAACATTACCATCAGTCTTGTCATGAAAACAGCCCTGTAACTCATTGTGAGTGCTGACCCACAGTTGAGGAACCAGGGCTCTAACGAGATCAAATAATGTCCAGCATGTTTTAATCTCAATACCAAAAGCGCTGAACACTGTAGAGAGAGCGATTACATAACCCCAGACATGACGCATCATGTGTCTCTCCACAGCAGGATGGTGCATATCAAAATGTTTTATTCTATGGAGGTCATAATTAAATTAGATGATGCACCTATTCTCCTGTGTTTATTACGTAACACAGAAACTACAGCCTGCATTAGTTTAAGTCAAAGGCAGGTATTTTTCCCTGGAGGAAGAGGGGCTATTGATCAGAAAGGGCCCTTATAGATAATCGTTCCAATTCCCATATACAAATCCTAGTAAGACAGGAGGAATTGAGAGGTTATCTGTTGTATTCTTCCAAATGCAATGTTGTGACTTATTGAACAAATACTAAAGGGGCAGTTAGAAGAAGGGGCCCGAGGGTCTCCGCTGTCAGCCAAATCAATACAATGAATTTTTAACAGGTTGACAGTTGCAGTTGCTGCAGTTTAACCTCAAGGACGTGGTGGTCTGTAATGTCAGGCCCGTGATTGAAGATATATTACCTTTACCATGTGAAGGTACAGCTAGAAATACATGATTGTTAGTAAAGAAAAACAGCTGATTAATCCTTGACTGAAAGCTTCAAGCGACTTTCATTTGCCTTTTTAATGACTGCATGTCAGTATAAGACCTGTACACACTCTTTGCTATGACTTTTTGTAACAGTGCTTGTGGGATTACAATAGAGAAACATTCAACAATTTCCAAATCCATTAATTAAGGAAATAGGAACACATGACCAGAGAGTAACACAGGGATGCCTTCATGAACAATATACAGGGTGTTCGTGCTTTAATGTGAAAAGTGCACAGGTGTAATCTGTGTATTGTCTGTGCAAGGAAGAATAATTGAACACTTTAATTCTGCTGGAAATCTGAGGCTGTTACAGTCACACTGAAAAGAAGGTTTGGCTGTAACCAGAGATGATTACAGGCAGGTGGTCATTGGGGTAAAATTACATGATTTCTGTATTTACAGTATTTGTGGCTGCTCTGTTTGTGCTACAGGTCAAATGTAACTACACAGCTCTGTCATAACGTGTTCCCTATATGTACAGACCGGACACATGTAGCTAAACCATTGATACCAAGGGAAAATCAAACATCTGTCAATCGGACACACACAACTTGGCAATTGCAATCTGGTCATGATGGGTAACTTCTGCCATCTAGAGGATGTCATGAGAAAGAAACATTTCTTCTCGCTCACCTGCTGCAAAATGACCATGTTTATTTGACAAAAATCAGACTTCATCGAGAATACATGTTGAGTCACAACTGCTGTCTATATGTCACTTCTTAAAAAAATGTATAAAAGGCAATGACGTGAGAATGTAAGAGATTTTCCTGCTAAAGTTGGAACTGGAATTATGTTGATAGCTACTGTTTCCTTGTGTGAGGTGATCAGAGGATTATATGTTTTTTAAAAAGCAACATATATTGTACACACAGTATAGTAGAGGAAGTTAATATAAGGAATTAAAGCATAAAACAAGAGTAATGCCATATTAATAACAGCTATATGTTTAATTCTAATTTGCATAGAACCAGTAATTACTTTCCTTTGCTGTTGTCTGTCTGTCTGCTCTAACACTTTCTCTCTTATAACTCTGACATGACACTGACACTTACATGAACACAAACACAACCACGTGTTTTATTTGCTTCTCCACAGAGTGAGTCAAAAGTTAGAAGCATTATCTCAATAATAATGATAATCATGATGCCCACATATTTTCTTACAAAGCTCCACATTGCACTGCTTTAAAATCTGAAAGCTGGTCTAGAGTCAGATTTACAGTTTTTATGCTGCTATTATCTATGATTGTCACACAGGGGAAAGCAGCAATGCACCCTGTACCCAGGCCTTTCTTGTTTATTTGTATTTTGATCATCAAAAACAGTGACTATTTCCCAGTTAACAGGGACCCGGACTACATCTCTAATGGCATATTTTCAGTGGAGACTTGTTGTAGCTCTGGAACGCAGAGCACATGGTACACAGATGCCAAGGTTTGAGATCAGCAACGGTTTACAATCTGCTACATGCAAATTACAAAATCCAAGCAAAAGGAAAAAAAAAACAGGAATGTCTCTGTATCACCTGTTGTGCACTGACCATCTGTCCATCCCTGCAGTGAGATGAAAGAGAACTGAGCAGTTTTCACTGAATAATGAAATATATAATGTTGCAGATGGGTTTTAAAGTAGTTGCAAAGTTAAACAGAATGAAGCACCATCACTGACTGGTTCACTTTAAACGCTCACTGTAAAAGCTTTTTAATGTTGCCTACCTTTATTCTGTCAGTTTTTTCTGGCATGCCTGCTGCTTGCATGCCCTGCCTTTATGAACTGTGCATAGTAGCTATGAGCCTTTCAAGAGATAATAATGAAATCTTATATACCTTTAAAAATACAGGAGGAATGTATATTTATTAAATATCCTTGTTAATGCACACTACTGAATTATCTGATTGCAAAGTTTTTACTCTTAATAAAAAACTCTTTGCTTTTTGTGGCTGTGTTTATATGTGTGTCTGTGGGTGTGTGGGTGCATTTAAGTATAACTGACTTGTGTTACATTAACACAAAGGCTGTTAATCAAAGTAAGGTGGCTTACCTCAGAAGTTAATCCTCAGTGCCTTGCTGCACTGTGGCTGTCAGTCAGGAATGAAGGGACAGGCGTCTGGCTAAGCAGAAGAGTATTCAGGTTACAACATGAACATAGTGGCAAATTGTAGACAGAATAATTATCAATAATGTTCACTTGACTCACGAGGTAAGGTAAAGGTGGTACCACAGGTAACTCACAGCTGCCTTCACATACAAACATGCCAAGGATGCAATTAGTTAATTTAAGTAAAATCTGCAGCTGATACTTGCATACTTATATTTTATCTGTGTAACATTCGACAGGTAAACGGGTTCATTGGTAACAGGTGATAGTATCATGATTGGGTATGAAAGGTTCATCCTCGAAAGGCTCAGCTGCTCACAAGCGAGGATGGAGAGAGGTTCAACACTTTGTGAACACATTATTGTATAAAGGAGATTAATACATGACTCAGGAACACTTTCTAAAACTGTTGTCAGTAAACACAGTTTATTTGCAAATGATTACATTCTGCTATTTATGTTTTACAGTGTCACAACTTATTTGGAATCCTGGTTGTATTAAAATGATGTTTTCAGGTTGATGTAGTCTTCGATGAAACTCCGAAGTGATTGATGGTAAAAAAAAAAAAAAAAAAAGTTTACAGTTTTAAGTGGTTACTTGAATGTGCTCAAAATAGTGCTGGAGATGCACAAACTATTTACATGAGGCCAGACTATCCACTACTAATCTGGGTGCAGAGGCAATAAAAGATCCACAACATGTAAAGCTCCCAACTTTTTTAGAATCAGGGTTGTAGTCTGTTATATTGCAATAACGTAAAGCCCTGCTTTACTTTTGTTACAATAATGATGATAATCTAATGATATGATATATAATAGCATAGCCATAGAGGATTTATCTGCATTGAGGAAATTTACTTTTAAAAGTGCATTTTCCTGATTATACTATTACTTAAACATTTTTACTGCAGGACTTTTACTTGCATCATAGTATTTTTACAGTAACCTGAATACTTGCTCCACTCCTGGATGACGTCATTAGAACTTGTAAAGTACTAAAGTTTTGCAGGCATGTTTACAAGCTCCCAAAGTGACTATTTATGCTTGTATATGAAATGTTATCAGAAAAAAAGATAAACTGAGGACAAGCATCAGATTTTAGACGTAACGACGCCACCCGGGCACGAGCGCACAGCGGACTGACGTAACTGTTACCCTAGCAACCGATTAGGCGTCAGTACGTCGGCTGCTGCTCGGGAGAGTCGCTGCTCATCATCTCGGATACTTTCTGTCCCGTCAGGAGACGAGAAACAGCCGCCGTGAGCAGCCATGGGGACCCGTTCATGAAGGAACACTTACCAGATGTCTTTGTCCACCTGTCCGAGCTGCTGTTGTGGAGCTGAACATCGCTGGAGCTGCTCGGTGCTGTTGTTGTTATTGTTGACGCTCCCCGGCGGCCAACATGGCTGAGGAGGACTGTGAATGGGTGGTGGAGAGCATCGTGGGCTACCTGGGAAGTCCTGAATGGGTCATACCTGTCACGGACTTTATGGAAAACAAATGCACAGGTAAAAAAAAATATCCGCCATGTTCAGTCTTGGACGGCTGTACAGTAAAGCCTGAGCTATTGTTAGCGCGGTGGCTAAGCTAACGCTAGCTTGTCGCTCCTATGTTTTTCTTGGTGTATATTTATAATCTGTGACATTTGTATATTTGTGTTATGACAATGTAATGCACATCCTTGTTGGCATTTATTAGATTTTCAGTGCATTTGTATCGACATTAAGCCAGAAAACACACAGGTGACGATAAAGGTAGCAAGTCATACTTCAGTAAAGGTAACGTTAGCAAGATAGCTAGCTAGGTAGAAAACTTGGATAGCAAAGAGGTTGTATGTGAAATTTTTGTGCTCAATTCACTCAACAAAGCACTCAGAATCAAACCAGATAGCTAAATAAAGATAGTTTATGGGGTGTTTTTTTTTTAAAAATGTCTTCACCTAACACATGGAATTTTTCTCAGTTTTTGATGACGAGGATGAAAATAAGTTATCGTACACAGAGATCCATCTGCAGTATAAGAAGCTGGTGAGTCTTTGCTCCAACTATTTTCATGCATTGACTCATCAACATTGCTCATTGGTGCTTTTATATTGCTGACTCAACAAGCTGCACTGATGTAAGCTGCTTTGCTTTTGTTAGGTGGAGAAGCTGTTGGATAATTACATGCAGGAGGTTGGCATCAACGAGCAGCAGTTTCTGGATGCCTGCACGTCTCCTTTTGCCAAGTCCAAAACACTGCAGGTATGTTAAGCTCCCTGTTCGCACACCACTGTCAGCCTGCCAGCTAACCTGCAGGGAGATTCAAGGATCGGATTTGCTTACATAACCCCAGTTATTCTGATTTTTAACATGGTGACAAACGTAGCTGGTCTGTGTTCTCCTTTGAGGCAGATGTGTGTTTTTCTGATGAATCAGGAAAATTAGAATTCAGTGTGTGACTTAATCTACAAGCACATATATTTCTTTTTTATCCTAAACTGTATTTATCATCTGTCTTATATAAGTGACAAGACTTTGTTAGTTTGAAGTGTGTTACCCAAACAGTATCCTGAAGGTATATTACATTAAGCAGGGTGCATGCCTGTGAAAACAGGCCAGTTCCAAGCAACAGATTTTTACCAGATAACAAGTTATCAATGCTTTTCCTTTTCACTGGCTATGAGGAGTCTCTTCTGTTTTCATGACTGTACCTTAAACTTGACATGAGATATTGTTGTTCATGTCATTGTCACTTTTAACATTTCATTCAAATGTCACAGTGACGTGTCTCAGGGCTATGTATTTGTTCAGTCGCCCTTATGGAAGACTATCTGCAACTGCCAAACTGACAAGACAGAAATGAGCTGTCCAGTGCGCCCATGTTTTTTTCTTACAGAAAATTCAAGAAGGATATACATCATCTTCAGTCTCCTGATACAGTCACATAGTTTGATGTTTTTAGGATTTATGCAACCCCTTTTTCAGTCATTGGGAAAAATATCAACTGTTCAGTTCTTTCATTAACGTTTTGTTGCTAATGTACTTACAAATTTGGAAATCGTTATATTAAGAAGAGACAGAGAAACAAATGGAACTGGTCTCCATCCATGGTGGTGGAGGTCATTAACTGGCAGGACCAGTTGAAACTCTGAAAAAGTGGCAGAAAAGTTGGAAAATAAACCTTGTATTTGGAAGGTCATCAGCATAAAAATTGTCAGCCCTCCTGCTGATGCCTGTTGGCTCACCCATTTTTGTTTGTGCATGATTATGCTCTTGCATATTAGTGTATAAAGCATTGAATGTACTACATCGCCAAGGTTTGGAGTTTCAGGTGCAGCTGTGCCCACATATCAGAACTGCACATCTTTTACTTTAAGGTGCTATGGATAAAAGCTGTGTTTTATATGTGCACTAGTGTGTTGTGTCTGTATGTATTCGTATTCCAAGTTACAACGAATTGTAAAAATAACTTGAGGTTTTATAGGTGTATTATATTGATTGAATAAGAATTTTAAGATATTAGTTACAGTTTAATCTTTGGCACTGATCAATATGTGTAAAGTGGCTGTGCCAGCTGGGCAGAGATGGAGATCTGGATTTCATTGCAATCCTTGAGAGACTTGGATCCCATTAATTACCACTGAGATAAATCGTTAATGTCTGTAAAGCAAGTCAAATTCTCCTAAAACAAAGATTAACTGTAGTGGAAGTTGCAGTAGTTCTAATGCAGACACGTTTCTCATAGAGTTTGGTTTGGTTTATGTAGCCATATTTTTAGTTGAAGGCCTTCTCTCTCATGTTTTTTTTTCTAGAAGACAAAAGACCAATTGCTGTAAAATGGTTGATTTTCTGATAATAAGTTATTCAAACACTATGAAAGAGAAACATTAAGTGCAGATAAAATGATTTTGCTCTTTAACTATGTGAAATGAATACGGCATAAGGGCAGACATGACAGTTGCTGCTGCAGAACTCCAATCTGCTTGCTGATCTGATCAGTCACTGATGATGAGGGGTTGTGACTTTCAGTTGTAGACAACTGGGTCACAGTAGACAGCCGGGGTAGTGAGTCGCAGAGGTTACAGTGTCACATCTCTATATACTTATTTGCTGCCGCTGACTGTACCTTGTATGTGATTAAGATACTCAGAGACACAGGATGTACTGTAGGTTCAGGCTTCAGGCATGAATCGTTTGGGATAAGAGAGACTGACAAAGGGAAATCAGGAGGAGCAGAAAGAGAGAAGCTGAGCATGGAGACCCAGAAGCCAGTGACCCGGTTAAATTGTACTAAGAACGCTGATCGTGTATAATGAGATCGTGCTAATGTGAAAGATTAGGCCTAAGTACCCCTCTGTTTACAAACATAGCTCAATATTTGTAGGGGCTTGAGTTGAGATGCCTTCCATGCTGCAAGTACTGTACATCCTGTCCTGATCTACCAGGGCCAGACAGGGCAAGGATACTCTAATAGGAACATTGACTTGGTCTTCATTGTTGAAGGTTCAAGGTAAGGTAATCTCATGGAGCCAGACACCTGTTTCTGGAAAGATTCAAAAAAATTCAAAATTTGGTCAGAGCACTGTTGCCACACGTCAAGCCAAAAATTTTCGTAATGGAGAACTTATGGGAAGTACTGAACCACTCACATATACTGTCTTTATATCGCTGTGTGTGCTAAGCCATTCTCCACAGTCAGAGGCACTGTTCTCAAGTCCTAGTGCCACTCATTCATCATTATTGTGTGGATACAGTGATTTTTCTTGGTCTTATATGTAGTTGTTGTTTCTCTTGTTCAGTCAGTGTTCCAGCCTGTTCTGGCTACAGATGACTTCCAGATGTTTCGTTCACTCATGGTTCAGAAGAACATGGAGCTGCAGCTTCAAGCCCTCAGGGTCATTAAAGAAAGGAACGGTAGGTTGGATTAATGCTCATACATTTACCCAAACACACACACACAAACTGGTAAACGCTCTTGATGTATCTGTAGCAGTAATATGTCTGTTTGTGTGTGTAGGGGAACTGCCAGACTGTCTCACTGATGGTGTGGACGTGATGACAGAGTTGCAGCAGCAAGAGATGAAAATCCTGCAGGAGGTTCTCAAGTAAGTCACTCTGTCCCACTCTCTGTCACACTTTCTCCCTTTCACACACAAACACACACAAAGTCCAAACTGTCCAGCCTTTGGGATTTTAAATCTTCAGTTGAAACAAGGATTTGATTTTTTGATCGGTCTTGAATTATTTGCAATGAAGTTGAAATTGAGCATGAGTAGCAATAATGAGTTAGCTGATATCTTATCCGTGTGCAGTTTGACTTTTTACTCCCTTAATTCTGACAAAAAAGTGCAGAAAGTTCTGCAAAAATCTTCAACCTTTTCCTGAAGCTCCCACATGCTTTTATGTCATTGTATATGCCTCAATCTGCCACAATGAATTGAATAGATCTTTTGTCTTTACGTGTTCAGACTGAAATATCATAAGTACTTTACGTATTCTGTAAAACATCTTACAGTTGAAGTCAGGAGACATGGGCATATTGTACCTGAGCTGTATGTGCCCAGTATTCTAGAGGCGGCTGCCCTGCTCTCTAATGGGATTTTGCTAGTGGCAGCCAGGCCAAGTAGAACACACTGAGTCTAATGGGACCGCAGTTAAGCTCCTTAGGGTCCAGCTAATTTAGGTTGGAGGGATTGACACTAAACAAGCAACTGAGGAAAAATAGTATTTCTATCCCTTTTGTCTTACCAGGGTACCTTGGCTGCTTATCAGCACTGCATTCACCTGCATTTTCTCCCTGTTAATACAAGGCTTTTCTGCAGCTGACTTCCCTACAAGCACCTGAATGCACCAGGAATCAGTCCCTGATTGCAGCTGCATTACAATCCAATCCTTATTTAGATTAAATGTTCAGATAATAAAGATGGACTTCCTTCTGTTAAATCGATATTGCTGAATAAACATCATGATTTATACAAATGGTTTTCTCAAGTGCTGTGATCTCTGTTAGAGCACAGGTATCGGTCTCAGTTCTGCCTGACCGACCTGATTCAGTCTCTGATGCCAACTGAGTGCACTGGAATAAGACAGAACGGTCTGTGTTATGACTGACAATCCAAACATATTGCTGTTGGCCGTTTTTCAAGTGCTTCAACAATCTTTACAGGTTTTCTAAGAAGACAGAGTCACTGCTAGAATGTTCTACTTTGCTATTTTGTATACCCATAAATATATACTAAACATACACTTGTAAATGCTTTGCGGAAGTCTCCTCTAAGGCAATTTGTTACTGAATAAATCAAATTAAAGGATCTCAGTGTGGTGCCACGGTGATCCCTGTGAGCAAGCTGGGCCATTGCGTGGTTCATCATGTGGAAATCCCTGACATTGGTGGCTCATTCTAGATTCTAGCTCATTTGCACCATTAGCCAAAGGTTAAATGAACAATAAAACCTGCTTACCTCTAGCTTAACTAGGCTCTTATCACACCTTGGCTACTAAACATACTCTAAGATAGTCAAAGTGGACTCTTAAATGCTCTGCAGCAGAACCAAAGCATTTCAGGCTTTGTAATAGAAATGACCTAAGCATGGGTTAATTTACACAAAATTCAGACAATTAGCCATTGAACAAATCAAATATTGACTTGTAGTAAAACTAGAAACTTCTCTCTCCTGCTTCTTTGTCCTCAGAAAGTCAAAAGAGGAGTATGATGAGGAAATGTCCAGGAGGCTGCTATTAGAGGAAGAGGTTGGTTCCACTTCCAGCAGCTGCTCTGATAAGCCCCTGGCAGAAAGCAGGGAAGCCCCAAATACAACCTCTGCTCCCAGCCAACAAAGCAACGCTGCCAAGGTAAGGCATCAAGAGCCAAATAAGTCCTGTGCACCAGCCAAACTGTGGCTAAACTCATATGAACACTGTGAGGGGTTTTGTGTGAGCCCCACCAGCATGAAACCTCTGATACGAAAGACGGGGTGGTATCTGTAAAAATCAACTTTTCCACTGAGTCATTTACATCACGACCCTGTCTTGAATATCCTGTTTTTTCCATGCTAAGGCCAAAGCTGAGGTGAATGGCAACAACAGCAGCAGTAATGGTCACCACACTCCCCTAATGAATGGAAACACTGCCACTGAAATTAATCTGGTAACCGAACCATCCATGTAGTAGCAATCAATCAGCGACCTAATAATAAGTCCACCACAGCTGACTGTCCAATATAAGGATGCATTAATACCATTTCAGCTGTATCTGTAATGACTAACAGACCAAATTCCTTTTGTCTCCGATATCAAAATTTACTGTATGGTACGCTAGTACTGGCATCATATTCAAAACCGGCTTATGGTATCAGTGCATCCTGAGGGCAGATACTTTTTGTAGCTTCATAGCCTGATTAGTAGGTTGGTCATGTAGTAGCATCGTGGTTTTATAGCCTGTAAATTGGGTTGCTCATGTAGTATCAATAGATTAAAATTCATTGGAAAGTGTAGCTTATGGTATCCAGAAATGTTGTATAGTAATGTGAAACTTTCTGTAAGTCTCCCAGTCTACAACCTCTTGACTGTATATTGTGTTGTAACTGCTGCTTTCCAGAATTAGCAAATTGCAATAGAGGGAATTTGATGCCATGTGTGTGTCATCTGTACAGCATGTGTTAAAGCCCGTGGGTCCCTCCCTCCAGGTCAATGGCAACCCTGCCAGAAAAGAAGAGGGCAAGGCGGCTGCCCCAGGAGGTGGAGATGAGAGGAGTGTGGCTAAGAGCAGCTCCACATCCAAAGCCACACCAGGTAAGTCAGGAGAGCTTCACCACCAACTCTTTAACTCTGAACTCCTCTTCCTTTGCCTTATTAAAACTCCACATCACCCTTAGCTGCTTTTTTTCATTTTGAGAAAAGCTTGAATAAATACTTAATACCAAACTGATCTGAATATGTGTGCAGGTTGTGGCAGTAACGGTGTGGAGTCCAGAGTCCTTCCAGCGGTTAGAGCTCCAGTAAAGTCCTCTGAACCCCCCGTCAGCCTCAGCCCTGACACCAAGGAGCAGAGCAGCAGCCACGCTGCAGCCGAGACTTGGCTGGAGGAGGCACACAGGGAGGCTGGCTTCTCCAAGCCATATACTGTGAGTCTGTTTTACTGGCATGCTTTGAGTCCACTTTTCCCCTCTCCCCCCTCCTGATGGGAGTGGTCTCTTGCAGGATGACTTCATCCATAGGGCACGAGGGGTCACCAGTGTTGGGAAAGTTCACTTTCTATATGAACTAGTTCAAAGTTCAGTTCAAACCTTTTAAAATGAACTAGTTCAGTTCATCGTTCATAATTCAAAATTGTGAACTAAAGTTCATGCTTCCCCAAAATGAACTATTTCGTTCTTTTTTAGTTCTTTTTTTTTTTTTTTTTTTTTAACGTTGCCACGAGCTACGAGCTAATTCCCGACTGTATGGGAATTAGTTTCTCAGTAAACGCATCCTCCTTCCTTGCACACATGTGAATTGTGACGAGACTGACGACCGCTGATGACGAAGTTGGTAGAGCGACAGGCAGGACTTGCGGTTGCCAGATCGGGTGGTTATCCGCGACATTTTAATGGTCGTTTACCATGTGTTTTTACTGTTTTAGCTTGGTTTTTCGCCGAGGGCTCTTGAAATCTGGCACGAACGTAATCTGAACAAAATCAGAGTGCCGTTCAAGAAACAGCAGAATGAGTGCGTTCACAATTTAACGTTCATCAAGCAAAAATGAACGGGACGCTCACGTTCACCCAAAATATGAGATAGTTCATGAACGAACGTTCTTTGAACGCGTTCGGGTACAACACTGGGGGTCACACAGTACTATGAGAATGACAATGATGTGAATCATATCCTATGACCTTCACAGTCAACCCAACTGATTTTGAAGGAGAACACGCCACCAATACCATCATTTTTAGCATTTTTAAATGAAGGAGGACAAGTGGGTAAAATCAGAACGTGCACTTGTGCGTGGTTTGAGTTTTACGCCTCCTGTTTCACCTTCACTTTCCTCCAGGAGTTGTCAGCGTCTCAGCAGGAGCAGCTCCAGCAGAGGGCAGCATATCTCCGCCAGCAGCGAGACAAACTGCATGCACTCAAAAAGGAACAGCAGAAAACCAAGCAGCCAACCACACCAGAGGAGGCAGCCACCACCACAACCACAACCACCACCACCACCCCGGTAACTACAGCCTGTTACTCCTCCTTCACAGAGAGCTCAGAGGTCAGGATTACCCACCTGACTGTGGGAGACACTTTGGCCTGTGGAAGAACTTGTAGTAAAACATGGCTTGATGTGGAAAATATTTGATTTTGACTTGATATTGGTTGTAATTATTCAGATTTTCCTCATATTGGCCCATTAGAGTTATTAAAAGAAGTTAAAGAGATACTTTCAGGGTAACACTGGCTTAGAGTTTTGTCTCTCAGTAATCACAGTAATAAACTGTGACAGGTCCCAATAATTTAGACATTATATCCATACTTTTCATTTTGGTCATATTATTTCTTTAATTCCAAAACTACATTCTTGATTTCACCAGATTTTCTTTAACCAACATTTTCCTCCTGCTTTCTCTTTGATTTTCTTCTTCTACCATACTCCTGACTTTATTTCTTGGGTTCTTGTTCTTCATTTCCCTCTGCCTGTATCTGACCTGGTCTGGCCTGTCAGGAGGCAGTGGGGCAGTCCCAGAGGAATGGGACCTGCACCCCTCCTCCTCCTCTTCTTCTTCCCACTCCTCCTCCAGCACAACACCCTGCTAACTCCTCCAAACAGAAGGTGATCCATCAGCTGCCTGATGTGAACACTCAGTCATGCCTAGTATGTTGCTCAGGTTTTGCTGTGTAGTTCTGTCCCCTTTGTTTGTCGTACCCTGTCTTACTGAAAGTCTCCATCCCTTAAGCACAGAAAAGGACTAAAGCTGCAGTGTGAGTTCTTTTACTCCACTTAATTGCTTATTGAGGCCTCAAAGAGAAGAGAATGAGTCTTATTTACACTGTGGATTGGACCTGCACCTGTTCAAAAGATATTGGTCAGGGTTTTAAAATGAAAGCTAGCAATTTAACTTATCGCTGTCTCCTCTTTAGAAGTATGAGGCTTTATAAATATGATTATTTGATGCCAGTTTGAAAACCTTGAAAATAGAGGCGTAGCATAGCCACCTTTCCAAAACTAGCTGCTTTCATTTAGCTTTGTAGCTACTACATGTGCTCACGTGTGTGGTTTTGTATTTTAGTATTTATTTGTATTTGTTTTTTTAACTCCCTCAACATTTTGTCTCAAGCCACTGGTCGTGATTATCGTCTCATCTATCCAGCTGTTAACTCTCCTGCCTGGTCTGGTCTCTTTACAGGAAATATCTGCCGAAGAGAGGAAGAAGCTCCAGAAGAGAAAGCATCTTGCTGACAAGCTGAAAGAGGAAGTGATTAAGAAATAACTTCCTCTCCTAACTGCAATATTCTCATATATATCTTCTATCTGTTTACTCCGGGTAATTAAACACGGCTTCCTTTACACCGACTGCTTCAGCCAGGTATTTCACTTTATGTAAGACAGATCAGGTTTTCTCCAAAGAAACATAAAAAGTATGAGGTCTTCCTTCCTCAGAGTTCCTTTCATTGCTGTCTACAGAAAAAGACGGTACATCTCCTTTTATATTTTGGACGTACCGGTATGTACATAAGAAGTGTTCTGTTAAGACAGTCGCATCTGTGTGACTGAGCGAGTTCGGAAAGTGTCAAACTGAGAAGCGCACAGACCAGTCAGGCCAATGTTGGTTTACTTCCTGATGGCTTTACCTGGTTTTTACTTTACATCACTAGACACACCTGGACTGTGTCCACAACACTCCTTATTTGCCACTGGGTGCACTACATTTTCTTTACTGACATTTGGGAATCTTACATTGATATTGTGTAAATGTTAATTATGCAACACTATCGTGATTAATTTGGGGGATTTTTTTTTGCTCAATAAAGGGTAAACTGTTATATAGGGATCAGTGGCCAAGGAGTGATTTTGGACACATCTCTGTGCTCGTTTCTCTGTAGACAACAGAAATAAGCCATGTGGTCAAACACAGACTCAACGTTAAGGCATAACCGCCCTGAAGTTTTATCAGCGAGTTAAGAGTTGATGCTGGTGAAAGATGATTGGGAGAGTCTTTAAATTAGCTGGCACAAGTCTACAGTCTTGTGCTCCACTGTCGATAGGGAAGAGTCAGCCGGCACAGCACATAGCCAATAACACTGTAGCAGCTCATCCTAGTCAAAGAGCACCGAGGAAACTGTCAAGACGAACACGCTGTCATGTGTTCAGTAAGGGGCCAAGAGAGTAGTGTGTCGCTTTCTACAAGGAATTCAGTATTTCATGTATGCTGTTTAATAAAATCACATTTTATAGAAACGATTTTGACTCAGACTCTGTGTGTATAAAATCTGTAAAGCACAGTACAGTCAGTTGGTAGGTAGCTGCTCTCTTCTCTTTTAATCTAGAAAAAAGGGTTTTGCTGAGCCAGATGGGATTTTATTATACGTTCTCATTTGTATTTGGAACATTTTCCTGAGCAAAGAAAACTGCATGAACCGTTTTTCTGGTACAAAAACATTTCTTGCTCTAAAATAATTTCTTAGAGCAAGAAAAACAAAAAACATGGACTGTTTCGAGAAACAGAAATGGTATCCAGTTACAATTCCACTAAGTAAAATCTAATATCAGAATTTGCTTTGGGTGATTTTTATCAAATACAACCATGTGTACTCGAAGGAATAGTTCAGAATCAATTAGAAATTTTGTTGCTCCAATTGCCAAATCTGTAAATTAAAACAAAGCTAGATTCACAAGTTCAATGTCAGGGTCACATTTAATTTCAAAACTTATCAAATAAATTCATACAAATGTTAAGAATGGATAGTGGTAGTAAATGCACTTGGTACAAATTCATCAAAGGAGAGCAAAAACAGTCATATTTGTTGGGTGACATGAACAGACAGGAGGAAAGACAATTCGCTGCTCATGTACTGCTGAACTCCTGAGAAGCACATTGGCAGTAATAATTTTACTTGTGCTCCTACTCTGCTGCTTGTGGTTTAACTCTGAAGTTGTAGACAAAAGTGTGTGTGATGTAGCATTGTTAGCAAATTTTGTTTCCCTTCATCTGCTTCTCAGTGTGCTTGTGGTGAGATCAGAAGAGAAGATCCAACAGGAGAAATGTTTCATACGGACACTGAAATGTCTCCTCTGACACAGTCAAACCTGTGTGGTGTCTGAAATGCTCCACTTGAACAACACGGTGTGATTAAAAACCTGCATTGCATTGACTTTGGGGTTAAATCATGACTAATAAAAAAACTACTCATCCCATCGTAGTTTGAATTAAACTGCAGAAAAATATTTTCCTTCAACTTGTTTTTGATTTGGAGAGTTGTCTTTATAGACAGGCCACAGAAAACTTGAAATTAGATGTAAACCGGAACAAGGCTCAATACTTCTGACTTGGATCAGACCAGTGCTGAGAACTTTTGACCTTCAAACTGGAAGAAAAGCCCCTTATAGCTCACTAGGATCGTTCTCAACTTTCAGTCATAAATGTGAGATGTTTCACCTGCAGTGTTACAGTGCACAGACAAGATGTTTCTGATGCAAATTGAACTCTGAACCTGAGATCTGTCTGGGAGAAGGGTGCCGAGAGTTAAACCGCCTGAAACGAGAGTGAACACTAAATCTACTCTGAGCACACCAGCAGCTCAGGTCCGTCACCCAGTCTGAACAAAAACTGGGCTGCGTGTGCGTCGCAACGAGGCCACTAAATTCTTAAATCCACTAAAATACAAAACTCCAGACATCCTCAAAACGTTGGCTGCAAAAACGACTTTACTGCAGTTTTAATATGTTATTTTTAAAACCAGCATTTGCAACTTCTCTGCATTTTACATTGAATCAAATGAACTGGACTAAAAGGGTGAACAGTGACCCCACCTTTTTGTGCAACAACAACAAAAATACACAGGTAGGTAGGACTCTCTCTCCCCTTTGAAAATCATATCAGGGGCAAATGATTAAAAAGAAAAAAAAATAACATCTGTACAGTACTTTTTAACAAAGTCATGAAATACAGGATTTCTGGCTAACGCAGTCCTGTGTGTGAGACGCTGTGTGTGTTTTTGTGTGTGTGCCTTGGCCAGACTGACGCCATGGCTTTTGAAGGTTTGAGTCCTGCTCCTCTGGATCCAAGCCTCATCACTGCTGAGTTTTCATCCAGGTACATTTTGTCATTTGTCAGCTCCCTTGTCTCTCAACATTTTGTTTTAACTCTTCTATGTTGCCTAGATCCCTCTATCCCCAACAAAAGTGAACAGCTGTGTGGCAGGGTGGCACACACTACTTCAGCCAGTCAAGCTTTCTATAACTATGATGGCTAGTCCTGCTAGCCTGACTGGCCTGCTGAACGGTTCATACACTGGCTGGTTGTGTTCTGGCTTCCTCTGTCTCTGGAGCTCATTGGTTCGGGTTCGAGAAGGATGGAAGGGAGAGTTCAGGTGAGGACGTGTGAGGGTTCCTGCGGGTTGATGTAGTACCGCAGCTTCCTTGCTAATGTTGCTATAGCAACAGAGCAGACTTGGGAACCACCTTGGCACTGTTATTTCCACCGCAGCCTCTCTGGTCGGTATGTAGGATGGGTGGATGAGGAGGAGAAAAGTTGTTGAGGAGGAGGTCAGAACTGGGAGAGCAGGAGAGTTGTGAAAGAGAGGAGGAATGAGTTTGCAAAGGGTCAACGAGTTTCTCCTCAGGAGGAAGAAAGGAGAGTCTGGGATCTCCTGGAGGAGGCTGTTGGTAAAAGGAAGAGGTAAAATCAACTGGCTGAAGGAACAGACTGATCTTTCCTTCCGAAAGAGAAGCTCTCCATCTCCTTCCACTGAGGGAGACAAGAGGAGCAGAGATCAGGAGGGGCCTGTCTCCTCAGTGAGACTGACAAGTGGCACAGGCAGGCCAAGGACCAATGAGACGACCAGAGGAGGGAGTATGGGAGGGACTCTGTGTCCATCCACCACGACCAAACAGAGGACAATTAGCCTTAAGAGCTCAGACGGGGCCGTTTCCTTGGAGACTGCTCTTCCTCATCTTCTTCCTCCTCATCTTCATCATCAGGGTAGTCCACTAAACCAACTAGGGCGGTCTGAGAGAAACAAGAAGGAAAAAAATGACAAAACATACCAAACACAAGAAAAGTAGAAGGTTGTTTTCTGCAGGTGCCATCTGTCCATTATGACCAGTTACATTTGTAAAAGGGCAAGAAGTAACTTTGCAGCTCAGGTGTGTAAGAAAGTTTTCTGAAAAAATTTTGGCCTGAGAGATAAAACTAGGAACATGCTTTGGAACAAATGGAAAACGTCTGGTATACGATAAAAGGTCATGTTTCAGCATTGAATCAAACACAAAAAAAGTTTTTAAGAATATGTTCTAAACAGGGTGCAAAGAGGTGAGGTTAGTAAATAACGGAATCTCAGCTTCACAGCAATATTTGTACAGATGCATTACCTTCACGACCGGCGTGGCAGGAAGAGCAACTGTTTTGACAGAGGAAGTTGAACTGTTGTTTGGAGTGACGGCTGGTGAGGCAGGTGGGATTACAGCAGCTTTCCCATTGTTGTTGGCACCATTAGCTCCGTTGGCAGCTCCTACAGTAACAGAGATGGTAAATGTCAGATTTACTGTTTCAATGAGGAAAAAAAAAAAAATCAAGGAAGCGTCTTCAGAGCAGCATACCTTTTTTGGCTTCCATGTACTTGCCGTAGCTGTCAGAGAAGTCATCCTCCATTCGGCTCTTCTCCACAGCCTCTCCATCATCATCATCGTCGTCGTCATTGAACCACAACTCCTCATCTTCGTCCAACGACCGTGCATCTCTGCGATATCTACAGGGGGAGATTTTAATTTATTTGTAAAAGGGTAAAGATCACTGCACTGCTTTGACCTTTGTGTCCAATCAGTGTACTGACCTGTTGAGCCTCTGACTCTGCCGGTCTTTTTCCTGCTCGTACCGGCCTTTCAGGCCCTTGAAAGTCTGGACGTACTCAATGGATTCAAGTGCTTTGTAGAAGTTATCTACAATGTGAGCTATGAGAGACTTGATGTCCTCCTGGAAAGAAAAGACAAGGCAGGAAATCACAATCTGCTTTCACTGCTACATGCACAAACTCTATACCAATGCATTTTTAGGTTTACTCACCACTTTAATGAACTCAAAGAGCTCTATGATGGCTGAGTTGAGGAGGTTGTATCGAGTGCCGTTGTCCAGCAGGGCGTTAATGACAGGCTCAAACAGGTTCCCTTTGATGATGTAGCGGTTGTAGTATTCATCCTTCAGACCAATGATCCTGCGCATGAAACGCAGGGCACCTGAAACAGAAACAGACAACTTAGTCAAAAATTAAGCAGTTTGCTTTTGTTAGCATGCTAGTTGGCGTGAGCTTGAATGCGTAGATGTTTAAAACCCCATGATTGTATACTTGGGGAAAGTTGATACAGGAAGTATGATAACCAATGACAGAACATCAAGAGAAGGAAAGACAAAGCAGCAAAAAAAAAGTGTGTGCATGCTCAGGTGAACCATTTGTGTATGTGTGGACTTACAAAGAGCAAGGAAGGTGTGTTTTGAGTTCATGAGCACCAACACTCTCCTGAGCAGATCTTTGTTCATGATGTAGGTCTTGATGTG
The DNA here is from genome assembly GCA_037975185.1 of Centropyge bicolor. Lineage (NCBI taxonomy): Eukaryota > Metazoa > Chordata > Actinopteri > Pomacanthidae > Centropyge > Centropyge bicolor. The sequence continues at coordinate 2,791,793 of JBBMOC010000028.1, forward strand.
ATAGGTGTGGTGCTCCACACAGAAAGTCAGAAGCTCCAGGATCAGTGCCAGCAGCTGAGCTGTCTGGAAGTTGTCTACACAAAAACAGCAAAGTTACTTCACACCAGGATATCATATTACAAATAAGCAATGTTACTGTTCATATGATGTAGAAAATGATGCATCAATTCAAGCATAATTTAAGGAATTATAAAGAGGGGTACTAGTATTTTTTTCACCATTTTCTGGTGGATGCAGGTAACATAAATAAGAGACTTAAAAAATGAAAATGTAATGTTACTATCTGCTCCAAGAATAATAACTGCCAGCAAAATCTGGACATAAAACCCACCTGGACAGACCGGGTTGATCTTCGTTGATCCCTCCTGCATATCTGAAAGGCCATGACACAGAATAATCAGTCAAGTTCTCTATTTATCTTACAGTCTGAAACACTCCAGTTCTGTTTATGTAAGGCCTCTGTCCTCAGCTCACCTTTTGAGTTTTTGTCATGTGCAGTGTTGGCCAGCAGAGGAGCAGTCAGGACATGCATGCAGTACTTGTAAAAGAAACTCAGAAATTCTGTCTTCTCAGTTTTCTGTAAGAAAACAAATGAAATTGCGCTTTAGGCAAAAGAGGGCTCGCAATTTACCAGCTGGCCATAGGGTTTTGGAGGGGGGGGGGCATCAACTTAAAATTCTTGTGTCTCTTGGTTCTGCTTACATTGGTGGAAGCCAGCATGTTCTCGGGGTCGATGAGCGTCCTGAGCAGACCCATCAGCTGGACGGCTCCTCCCAACTCTGGGTCAGAATCGCAAATCATCTGCTTAATCACAACGTTTATCAGCAGAACATCCTGTAAAAAACAAATAACACACACATAGAAGATCCAGTCAAAATTAAGCAGTTTTGGTCTAATAGTGCATTCAGATTAAAACAGAAGTCAAACAAAAAACAGTAAAGCAACCCTAACCATACATGAATATATACATACATACATATACATACATTCTGTGCAAAAGTGAAAAAGAAATGATGTTAAAATACGTGTAATAATATAAATGCAATGCTAAGCTAATAACAAACAACATGCTCATTGACAGTGATGGTTGGATGCTTACGTCGTCAGTCTGCTGTGGTTCCTGCATGACAAACTCCCTGACCATGGAGGGGCTGAATTCCACCAGGTAAGAGAAGATGTCTGTAGCTGCTGCCCTCACCTGCAGGTCATCCATTCCCTGAACAAAAGAAAAATAACAGCTGAAGACAATGCACATAAAATATTTCTCCTTAGACAAAAAAAACAGTATGTTAAACCAAAGAACTGTTTTATTAAAACTAACTTAAAACATTCACATTCATACAATTCCCAGAACATACCATGACTATTTCAAGAGCAGGTAAAATGCCTAGATTTGCCAAAGTTTTGAAGAAAGCGTCCCTGTTTTGTGGCTGCAACGTTTGTGAAAACGCACAGAATTCCTTGACAAAGTTCACCTGAGGAGTAGAGGGGAAAACAGATGGAATAATTAATCAGCAGTTGTCACATTAAAACAAACACTTAATGGTCATTGACAACAACACTATCCTCAAACATTGTTATGAGACAATTGTGAGATTGCACAGCAGTGGGAAAATTCATTTAACTTAATGAAGCTTTTCCAAGGTTTTCCAACCTCATAGACTGAATAATTTCCCATTTTACTCTCATTGAGAGCCACTGTTAAATGAATAATGTTGACAAAATTGCTGTTACAAACCAATAGACAAAGAGGGACCTTACAGCAAAATCATTATGGAAACAGGGCATGAAAGTCAGTAAATGTTTAACTGTTGCAACACAAATTGCATTACAGTCAGTAGAATGAAATTATATAACAAGAAAAGGAACACTGAGCTTATCTCATTCTCACAGCAATGAAAGTCAACATTACAATACTGTCCACATCTACATTTTACCACAATCATCATCACAACAGCTGGCCTGAAGATTTTGACTTACAAGCTCTCTCCTTTTACTGTCCTCTGTGGCTTCATCTGTGAGCTGCGCAAAGACCTCTGTTAAGAACTTCTCATCCTCCTGTGGCACAGGAAAAACAGAATTAAGCAACAAAAGGTTGAAGAAATAAAAGGGATAAAATACCAAGAAAGGAAAAAGAAATACAAAACTTAATCCTGGGCAGATTGTATTCAAGGTTTAGCAGCAAAAACAATCAAAAAGTGTAATATTGCAACACAGAGAGAGACAATTCATTTCTCTCTAAAGTACAGTCACTGGCCTGTAACATGCAGTTTGCATTGTGAAAAGGATTGTAAGAAAGACACTGTGAAATAACACAAGCCTCACATGAGCTCCATATTGAAATCCACTTAGAAGCAATACAACTGACATGTAAACCATATGGTAAATAGCCTTTTAGAAATGCTTTTATTATTTTTCATTTTTAATAAGTCAATCATCACATTACAAAAGTCGATACAAACACATATCATTTCCTAGTGGACAAAAACTATGATAAATTGAAAAGTCTCCAGAGTGGCCATATGCATGTTGTGGTCTCCACATGTACACATAGATTATAACAGTCCTTATCCATCTCAATCTCTTTAAAATTCTAGATATTGCAAATAAGATAGAAAAGATACAAACTCATCTATTTTCCTCATGATTTTACATTTCCCACAAGAAATCAATGCATTTACTGAGAGAAAATTACTTAATCATTTATCATCAAGTATGAGGTATGTTATTGTCTGGAACCACAGTCAAACAACATTCAGTGGTAACACTGGAGGATGAGACAGTGACCAAACTACACTGTAGATTTAGGGTATAGTGTACTTTGTGCATAAACTTTGCCTTGAAAAATAATACAAGTTACCTGGTGTGAATCCTTACCTGCAACATACTGACAATCTCCACCTTGTTGAAGAAGATAAAGGAGGTAAGTGTGGACAGGAAGTTCTCCTCAAAGACAGACGGTGTGGGCAGGATTATGTCCTGAATGTACTGCACTCGGTAGGTCTGGTGGATCTTCTGCCGCAGCTCAGAGTCCGTGATAGGGATCACCTCCTTAAACTTTGCGGTCTTGGTCAAGAATTCCCGGTGCCGTTTAGGCTGAACCAGCGCTGGGTCATACTCAAGGCATCCCACCACATCCATGATACAGTCGTCAGAGAACATCACCTCAAAGAGAGCCGCTTTATTAAGGAACAAGACACCTCGGACAATCTCATAGAGATGATGCAGGCCTTCCCTGTTGTCCAGGTCCTCACATACTCTGAATAGACCCAGGAGTTTCTTGATGTAGCCCTCGCTCACCAGGGCCAGAGCAAGTTTTTCCCTTCGGATGGGCGAAGACAGGACAGAGGTAACCAGGTCGGCGATCTCCTCCAGTCGGCTCAGCTCGCAAGGAGGGAGTTCCACTAGATGGCTTGTCTCTGGAATCTCCTCAAAGCGCTCCTCCTCCGACTCATCAATGGGGTCCTGGGTGATGTCCAGGGCAGGGTCTTTGCCTTGAACCTGGGCAATAAATAGTTGGTAGATAGGGAGTGAAGGATTGAACCAGAAGTATCAATGTACTGCCTCTTGCCACTTGTGATAGTGCCACTAAAAAGTCAGCACCAACAAACCTGCACCACTCCCCAGTAAACATAGGTTTTAAAACCATGCACAAAACTTTGATAAAACAGGATTCACATTACCTGGCAAATCTTCTCCCAGATCTCATCGCAGCCAGCCTTTTCCTGGAAACTTAGGGCAAGGTCATAATTATCTGCTTCCGACCACACAATCAGTGTGTCCTGGAAGGAGGAGAAAGAAACGTCAAACTGTACACAAAGAAATGCTTATCATATTCACGAGACACACTCAAACATGGTTGTATGAATTCATACACAAAGGTCAAATAGTCAAAACACACATCTTAGCTAAACACATACAAGCACTTTTATAATTGTAAATGTATAAGTCTGGAAACAAGCCCTTCAAAATGATGACTGAACAGTATACAATATGCAAGGGAAACATTTAGCCCAGATATATTCTTTCAACCTACATGGCTCATTTCTTTTATAAATATCTATCGTGGTACTGTTAACATGATGAAAAACAAGATTGGTGTAAGAGGAATTACCAATGATGTGACATGTATATTGGCCACTTGTTTCCAGGTTTACAATAGGAACAGATAGTCAATTTATAGATGGTGACTGCTGCACTGCATCATTATAACAGTAATTGTCCAGCAACAAGTCTCAACGTTGAAATGATTAAAATTCAACCCTCTCATTTTGAATATACTGAGAACAGATAAGTGAGTGGTTCGAGCTGATCCAGACTCAGGTTATCTTTTCTTACCTGTTGTTTCTGATATGCAGTATTCGGGCTTATCTTCGACTCCAATAGTAGTGATCCTAAAACACAAAGACTTGGGTTACTTTTCACTTTCGAGCTAGTGCTAACGATAACAACAAAGATGAACAAATGATAACTTAGCCAATTCTTGAAGGTTAAGGTCAATTAATCTTCCTGACAAAGAGCTTTTAAGTAAGTAGACGATGTGAAATGCTGAATAAAACCATGTTGCAAAACCATTAACTTTAAACAACAGAATAGCTTGTTAGTCCCTGATAGCTTTTCTCAGTGTTATTTACTTTTTATGGTCGATGCATAAACACATAAAGGTTTATTATTCTGAGAAATAACAAGTTTGTACGTTTAAGACTTTGAAGGCCCCCCATGCTACTAAGATCACGTCGCCTGCTAAACCACCGAGTTTGGTGGCCCCGCTATTCAATAAATGACTCGCATTTTATTCAAAGACAGTGCTGATGCTAGTTATTCACACAGTCTGAAAACACTGCTTCCAAATTCAAAGAAGCAAACCCTATAAGTTAACCTAGTACACATAATGGCTAGTTGAAGCATTCAGTTCGAACAACCAGGAGTTAGCTTGCTAACATTAGCCAACGTCAATGCGGCTAAGCTAACGGGGGAACTCACCGTCTGATTCGGCCCGAACTAATAACGATATTCCCTTCAGCCGTTCAACAAAGGTGGACGAAACGTGTCCGGTACCCCGATCGTCCCACTGCCGATCCTCATTCAGAGTATACACTTTCACTCGCCGCCGAGTGTCCGACATGGTGAACCGAGTCGGAGCTAGCAGGCTAGCTGGCTGCTAACAGGCTCCCACCTCACCCCGTCTGGTGTTTTCCTGCCCTCGAGTCTCGACCTGTTAACTTTGTTTCCAGCCGCATGTTATAAAACATGCACGTCTGAATAAAGTTCTCAACAGCAGTGGAATATATTAGTGGCTATTTCATAAACACATTACGCTCTGGATGTGAATCAGCTCAACAGGAGGCCTGATATCAAACAGTAAAATTCACAGAGAGCACAACAACTCTAACGGCCTTCTTGCTAACGTCCACAGTCCGCCATCTTGTAATCCGATCTTGTGTTCTTCTTCTTCTTCAACGTCAATCAAAGCGCGTTGGCTCCGCCTCCGAGCGACAATCAGCCTATGGCACAACAGTAGCTCAACCGTCCCGCCTACAGGCAAAAAACGGAATAGCAGCAGCAAGAGTTACCTGAATGTAGACAAAACATAGACATGAGAATTTCTTTTAGCTGCTTTTTAATCATTTAAACTACTTAATTGAAACAAAGCCATTATTGCACAATTGTAATAGCTGATGGATTTAAAATGAATACATAGAAAAAATAATTTTCATAATTTTTAAATTGTTTCTTGAATTAATTAATTTCTAGGACCAGAGAGCTTGTCTCTTTTCAGCCCATTGGACCAGTTAGACAAAAAGACTACACACATGATTTCAGTACCAACCCCATTTATTAATACAGATATAGAGTATCATAAATATGTCCTGCAGCCTAGAAAAAACTTTCCATGCCGCATTAAGTGCTGTACTTTCCCTGCCTGGAGGGAGACATTTCTTATAATATTAATAACATATGAAACCGGATCAGACAGCACAGTGGACTCTTTCTGTTCTTTGTGTTATTCAGAAAACAGTTTCCAATTCACAACATATGTTAAATGAAAGAAGTTTTAATCATTCTACTAAAATGGTCTCAGTTTTCGCCCACTTAATTTTGTACATATTTCTGTTTCAAGGTTAGGGTTGAGAATTATACATGCAATGACCAATTTGACTGTGAACAATTATACAGTCTATCAGATAAATGACCAATGGCCAAGCAGATCCAGACAGTGTGACACAGCAGTTCCTGAGATGGTTAATTCCCAGTTTCCTGAGCCTCAGGGCTTTACATCTCATGGATGTAGGAAACTGTCCCTTCACCATCAGATTATGTAGGAGCCTACTGGCTGAACCCTGCTCATATCAGGCACTTGTCTTCATGGGATTTAGAAGCTGGTGATGAGGCCCTTGTGTATATCCCTATTTGAGCCACCCAGACAGGAATTACAGCAGCTGTGTATAAAGACAGCCTTTCTACTTGTGATTACAGTGGAGAAATGACTGGGTATGTTCTAGGGCGGAGGATGATGTCTTCAAACTTAAAATAGTGTTGATTATTGCCTGGTCACTGGTTGGTAAAAAGAGATTTTAGTGTCACAGCACAAGATCAGTTATCATGTCTTTAATGATTCCTTCTTCAATAAAGTTTACTAGCCATTTTTATGAGTATTGATTTTTTTCTTAACCCCATCTTGTAACCTGTATCTTATAGTCTAAAACCTTTTTTAATCTAAATTTCATGGTGACTGATTTTACACTGTTATGTTTGTATTGACCCTTTTTCTCCATGAGCACAATTTGTGACACTTTATTCTTTGTTGGTGTTTTTGAACATTTGGCATGTGAATGTTGGGCTGGATTAAAGTCTGGTTCTTTTTGTGTTCATGGTCAATTTTACATGAAAATGTTGTGAATTTTAACACTATGAAGCAACTAGTGACTGTTTTATTTACAGATGACTCACATATACTGTAAATGCAACACAAATGCAAAATAAATGGAAATATTACAAAAATACACTCCCACTTTTCCTTCTTTGTCCATATTTTGATCTGGGCAGCTTAGAGGACACACTGCCATGGTGAACACCAAATATGGAAGTCCCATACCACAAGAGGCCGTGTCATCTCACATGTGAACAAGGAAACCACTATTGATTTGCACTGTATATGTAAAAGCTGTTAGATGATCTGAAAATCTGAAAACAAGACAAGAATTTTGCAAGTGTTCATCTCAGTTTGTGCACGTCCATTGAAACACAAAGACAGCAGGACACTGCGTCCGATGAGCTGCAGTTCACTTCACTGCGGTTCAATCACGTCCATACCCACAACAGCAGGGTAAACATATTCATGTTCAGCACTGGCTCAGTCTGTGACACAATCTGATGCTCTTGGTTTGATTGTCTACTCCAAACCAGAGGTTAGCCTGTTGTGCTGGAGTTGTCACAAATCGGTGTTTGTGTGGCTGTTGCTTGAACCCATGGAGATGCTCTGTTTCTCACTTAATGTCTTGACGATACTTGCAGCAGGAGACTGGAGCACCTTCCGTGAAAGTCTCATTCTGCCGTCTGTTGGGTCCCGTCCAAAATACTTGACCTGTTAGCATAAGGCAGAAACAATGAGCCCAGAATGTGAAAACAGGAGACCATTTTTAGTGAGTTATTGATACTAACCTGTATCTGCTGTCCAACCTCTAAACCCAAAGCACTTGGATGTTGGATCTAAAAAAGGAAAACACAAAAAAATAAAATATGAGCAGAGATTTCATTCTCAAACACTTGCAGAAAGATGGGGAGGGAAAGGCAAACAGTATGCTAAGGCAAATGTTCTGACCCGTTTGTGATCCAGTTGTGAGTTGTGCAGCAGGACAGCACTCATGTTGGGATAAAGTTTCACCATCACACCAATGTCCCTGAAGCAAAGCAGGAAAATACTTCAGAAGCTGTTTGAAGACTAAAAGGTTAGATTTATCGATAGTTTTATTTCCCAGTCTTGACTATTGAGAACATGAATAAAATTTACTAGACAGCCTGTTTAAACTCTCTTTTTGGTGCTATGCGTAATGTATGCGCTTTTGCTGTACTTTGGGAGAGAAGACAATAAAGTCAATCAAACGATCAAATAATATAAACTGGTACACACTGCAATCTATTAGTTTACCTGATCTCTGTGATGGTGGCAGTGTAGATAGCACCAAACTCCAGCTGCTGTTCTTGCTGCAACACAAAATAGAAATACACATGGATGTTTATGGACCCACTGTACTGTACATGTACACTTATACATAAGATAAGATATTTATTCGTCCCACAGTGGGGAAAAACATAGCCTTGTGTTCAGTTCAATGTCAGACTAAAAAAAATGTAATTTTAAAAAAGGCCCCTACAAGTGGTGGGGACTCACATCATCCTTGCAGATTTCACTGATGAAGTCTTGGGCTTCGTTCATGGCTCCCGGTGTTGGAGCAAACACAGAGAACGTCTCCTCGTCCACCTGATTTATTGTCACACCTTAAGAAGAAAAACAAATCTCCAGTTTCAACATGCTGTTGAAAAGTGTGTATTGTGTGACAAACTGAATCTTAGACTATATTTTTACCTGTTTGAGCTTGTAGCCTGCGAAGGTTATAGCCCCCTGGACCGACGAAGCGCGCTCGTTTGGAAACAGGCACCCGGACATTTTCTGAAGACAGAGGGAAACTCACACGTCAGTTATCAAGGCACTGTACTGTTTGACAGACAGTCTATGCCATAGCATACCAAACTACCAAGGCACTCATATCTACAACATCACAAACACAAACTTACATTCAAACACAAAACTTACCAACAACAGGTCCGTTCTCCTTCCTCGTCTCTCTGGGTTTCGCTATGCATTTGTTCATGATGCCCAAGATTTCCCGCTTTGCCACTGTAACATAATATTGAAACCATTTGTCATTAAACCACCAAAGAATATTCACATACCTTATTCTTTAGAGTAAAATCAGTTGAGTTGCCATTTAAAGCTTACCGGTGGCCTGCTGGATAGCCTCCATGACCACCTTCAAAGGCAAACCTGGGATCTTCACATCAGCCTGGAGGTCAAATGTAAGTGTGTTAAACATGGACCAAAGACCAACCACACACACATAAAATGGACTATGTGAAATATTTCTATGAAAAACTGATAACTTCTCAGGTAAAATTATTTTTTTTCCTGCCATTTTCAGCAACAGAGTAAGTCAGAATTTTTACTTCAGAGACTAGCTTTGAGTTATCAGACAGAGTACCTGTAAAGCAGTGATGCCCCTGTTTGTTCCTGCTAATTTAAAGTCCATGTCTCCAAGGTAATCCTCTATTCCCTGTTTAGAAAATAGTAGTTCAAATTCAACATCACCAATATAATAAGCAGTGGCATAAGTTATACATTATAGATTTGTATTTGTACTCGGTAGTGGTAAATGTACTGTACGTACCAGAATATCAGTTAAGATTCTGTAGTCTTGGATCTCTTCAGGTCTCTCTGGGTTGGCCTTGGAGATGAGGCCGATCGCTACACCTGCCACAGCAGAAGAGATGGGCACACCTGGGAGACAGATTTGGGTAAGTTAGCGACATATTATCACACAATTACACTTTACGAAATGCAAACAGAAACACTGAAATGAAACACAATCTGGCTATCCTATTTTGTCTATCCATCTCAATATATCAATGCTTATTTAGTTTGAGTAGCATAATAAAAAAACTGTCAAAATAAGTCTGTATGGTAAAATATATAAATATAAATATAAATATAAATATATAGTATAAGGACTAGTAGATATTTTTTAAAATGTTACTGCAGTTTTTGGAATTATACATCATATAGTTGTTGATTTTTAATACAACTTCATTTTAAATATATATTTTTCTTTTAATCCTAGATAGGATTGACTTTTCATTGGGCTGTCTGAAAGCCAAACTGTAGCTGCAGCATTAAAGTAAATTAAATAAATATGAACGAATCTGACAATAGACATTATCGACAGTAAAAGATCTATTTCACACATTTCCCACTCTGGTACCTGCATCCATTAGAGCAAGGCTGCCTCCACATGCTGAAGCCATTGAGGAGGATCCTGAGAGGACATAAAGAGGTAGAAAAAAGGGGAGGGGGGCGGGAGGGTTAATAGACTTTCAAACATTGCAACCCCATGTTCCCGTCTGAGACATCCTGCCAGACAATTGACAGATTTCCTGTGGTGACTGTATTGTTTTTAAAAACACTGTGACCACACTCACCGTTTGACTCAAGAACCTCAGCAGTGACCCTGATAGTGAAGGGGAAGTCCTTGGGAATGACTGGTCTCAGAGCTTTTTCAGCCAGGGCCCCTTTAGATATACACAGTTGTCAACAAACACATCCATACACACACAGTCTTTGTCCGTAAGATTCTTGATGGGAATGAGTGGAGAACATGTGAATTTTAACACAAACCGTGTCCAAGCTCTCTCCTGTTGCCGCCTCCCATCTTTCCAATCTCATTGGTCGCATATGGAGGGAACTGAAATTAAAAGCAAGCTTTAAGTTTAACTTGAAAACTAAAAGATACAGAGTCATACATCTAAAAATCTGTGTGACAATGAGAACAGTATTTTACTCACTTCATAATGAAGCATGAAGTTTTTGTCTTTTATGCCACTGAAAACAGAAAATGAATGAAACCTGGGTTAAATTGTCTTTGATAACTCTCAATGGTTCATTTTAGTTAGTGTGAATAATTTAGGCCACCACATATAAACACTGTGTGCCATGATATTCAGTCATTAAATGGTTAAAAAGGTGGTCTAATGTTCTGATAATGTAAACAGTATGTGAATCAGAATTCACGTGTGGAAGTTATCATTTTACCTCAAAGCTGTTGTGATAATATCTGCTTTAATACTGGATTCCAGGGAATCAAACGTGACGCTGCTAAGCACCTACAGGAAAAGGAGAGGGATGGAATCATAGACAAAGTTCAAAGACGCAGAATACACTAACAAGCAATGTCTTCTACCAAATTTTGGCACAATGACATTCTTCTCTATAAAATGTCTCCCTCAGATTGAGGCTCTGTGGCCTTCCGGCTCTGAGCCTACCTGTGTTTGTCCTCTCTGGAACAGAGCTGAGCCATGCAGTGGTTTAAAGAGGTCGACCTCACAAGAAATGTTCCTTAGAGCAGTCAACTCCCTCCCGTCACATCTACAACACACAAAATGCCAAAATAAAAATCTGTTTTTTGCATCACTTACAAGGCACATGACTTGTTATGAGCATATACATTAATTTCACCATGAACTTACCTCTTGTACTCATTAAGCACTAAATTGCGGAAGACTTCTTTGCTCACAGTGTTGAAGGATTCAATGATTTCAAAGGGCTCAGCTTGAGGGAATCTTTCTACAAATGGAAGACATCAATTGATACTGTTTAGCTGACAGATATGAACAGGAAGTACACCCAAATAGACTCAATTAAAAGAAATGTAATAACTATAAATTGATTGTGTAACACGGGTTGCAATATTGTAGGAAAAAGCAAATGATGATCTACCTTTCAGGTTCTCTTCAGTTTCTAGTCGAATTTTGTTGATAGCCTCATCTCTGGAAATCTATGATAAAGAGTAAACACTGTCACATTACAGAGAAACAGCAGTGATTCTGGCTGCTTTAAAATACTTTAATCTACAGAAACAGACAACTGAATATTCGCTAAAACAGGTTCAAGATGACCATATGCAGTGGGAAGAGAAAGTCAACACACAGAGTTAAGTTTGAGTTCACTTTACCTTATCATGAGTGCAGTCAGTGAAAACAGCATAGATCCTCTCAGAAGCTAATCTGCAAGGAATAAAAGGAAAAACAAGTCATTACTAGTACTATAGGCAAACCCATTACTGAATAATGTCTGTCTTGAATTGCATGTGCACAACTTACTGTCGGACATATTCCACTATGTTGGACGGGGCTGCGAAGACCTTGACCGGGGTCCGCTTGGTGACCTTCTGCTCTCTCGCCAGTTGCTGGATGGTATGTATGATCTGCTGGGTGTGTTTGACTCCCACCTTCACTGCATGGCAAAAGTCCTGCTGCAGCACGTTCTCACCTGACGCCTCAATCATCACTGACAGACAAAGACTCACAATAAGGAAGTGGTGTATGATGCTGTCATCACACAGACAGAGAAGAGACTCATTAATAACCTGTGAGAAAGTTAGGCTACTTGGTTTGGAACCTACACTTTGCATCTGATTTCGCAACTCTTAGTTTATAGCTTTATGACCTGTTTATGCATAGTGCTAATACTAAATGGGTTTGTAGTTGTTGTTTTTTTTTCCTTAAATAAATCCCCAAGCTTCTGCCAACTTACCCACTTGGCTGCTGGGGGCTCCTGCCACAATTAAGTTAAGAGTGCTGGAACTCATCTCTGCCCTAGTGGGGTTAATCAGTAACTCTCCTTCTACCAAGCCCACACGCACAGCACCTGTAAAAACACAAATAAACAAGAAGTCCAAGAGTAGATTTTAAAAAAGTGTGAACTCATATCCCCCAAAAATTGGATTTGAATAGACAAGTGAAAGCCAGGATGTAAGATCAACAAATCTTAATATGTTTGTGTGAATATTCCTCACCTATGGGTCCATGCCAGGGGATGTCAGACAGGGCCAGAGCAGCAGATGCTTTGATAAAAGAACATATTGTTTTAGCTAAGGATCTAAAAAAAAACCTACACTTTGTGGTAATTGACATCTGAGATTCAACTCACCTCCATTTATAGCCAGCACATCTGGATCATTGACACCATCAACTGCCAGCAGGTTACAAAGGATCTTCAAGAAACAGATTCACATTAATATCATCTTTGTTCAAAAAGCAAAAGCAACGGGCTAAACTATTATCACATCATGGTGAAAACAACTGACCTGAGTATCATAAAAGTAACCAGGAGGGAACAGTGGCCTAATTGATCTGTCTGAGCAAGAGAAACATGAGGAAGTGTCAGTCTCAGCACTCAAGTCAAAAACATTCACAGTACAACATCAGCAGTCAGACCTGCTACACTAAAGTTAAACATATAATGAGACACTTTCTTATCAGCTCACCTATGAGTCTGCTGGTGAGGATCTCATTGTCGGTGGTGCCCAGCTCTCGCCTCAAATAGTTAGTGGGGATTCGACCTGCAGCAGCTGCTTTCTGTCTGTAGTCCACCTGTCAATCAAAAGGGACACTCATTCACTGAACATTTTTCTGGGGGAGCACAATAAAACCTACAAAATCACAGTCTTCTTGAACTGTAATTTTAGAGAACGCACCACAAGAGGCATGAACTGAGAGGGAGAAGGTTTGGTTTTGCTCACAGCGGTCACCATCACCGAGGTGTCTCCCAGCTTCAAAAAGAGAAGGGAATACGTTACAAACAATATATGAGAATACATAATGAAATATTTGAGAGTCAATTCAAGTAAATCTATGTCAATTTTACTTTTAAATTCCAAAATCACAAATCATATGATAATCTGTACATCATGAGATATCCATTATTAAAAGTGGAGAAACCTCTGGAAAAGCAACAGATGAGGGATCACTTTTCCAGGATAGACACACACACAGTAGATGGTACAGAAGAGACAATAATAGAAACAATAGAACATAAAGCGAAAACAGATATGAAGAATATGGATAAGTGAGGATGCTGTGTAGGTGCTGCAGCTGCTGCAGCTGCTGCCATGCACCTGTTTGGTGCGTTGACATGTTCCTGTACCTGTACTACAGCAGATCCATCAGCAAATCGAGCAAACCTCCCTGAAGAGATCTCGAGTTTCCTACAAAGACAAACAGACCACAACACATCAACATGCCTGAGACACTAAACCACTGTCATATTTACAAGCAGTAAAGTTATGTATGTAACTCTGTGTTTTGGATGCCAACACATCTCAGCTGTCTGTTCTGGGTGTGGTTACAGCTACAGGAGCAAAAGCGAGGACATCAAAGCAACAGATACACTTTGACAGCAGCTACAGACAACATTAAAGTGAAACTGCTGCCTGGCTCTTAAACCGTGACAGTGAATGGAAGCTGGGAAAGTCAACTTACTTCTCTCCAAGGTCCACTGTTAGTGTGCGTGGATTAGCATGGCTGCCGTAAACACTGTGGTGACACAGACGGACATGGAGGCGGCCGAGCGAAGGCACCAGTCGGAGCAAGTGTCTCATATTGAAAGACCTCGAAAACAAAGCAAGAAAGAGCTGGTTACAGTCGGTGTCTTTACAATTTTCATTTACGCATGTGAACCTCCATGTTAGTTCGTCACATGTACGGAATGACGTCCTCGAGTGAAGCGCGTCTTCTGATTGGACCGACTGAAGCTAATGTGTAACACCAAAACTGTCCGGACAATTCAGTCGCATCCAAAACACAACGGTTCCGCTTTCGTTATATTTCAGAGTTATATGTTTGCATAGTTTAAGCATCTGTTTCAAGGATACAAATTACAAACTAATTGTCAAGTTATTATTTGCTTTTTGCTCTTCACCTCTTTTCACATTTACAGGTGTACCTTCCAGGCCTCACACAAGTAATAATATAGGCTTTATTGTCATTAGCTCATACTGTATTTCACAAATCTACCTGTAATAGAAATATAACTAAACTGCCCATTTTATATGGTCATAAATGTATATGTGTCTAAAAGGCATGCAGGATGCAGTAGTTTGTAAGCCTCAAATATGCAAGTTGAAATCTCTCCTCTAGGTGTCAGGTTTGTCTCACAAAGATCGTCTTTCAGGTTTTAAATACATTTATACTATAAGTAAATCAATCAACCACCTCCATATCATAATACATACATCGCTTTTATTACATATTTTAGAAATGAAGTTTATTTTTGAATAACTTGTGCTACTGTTTTTATGAGTTTGATCAACCACCGCCACTCATTTACATAGTGGGGTCCAAAAGTCTGAGATCACATTGAAAATCTCTATATTGTTAGGGAAACCTGGAAACAATCAGAATGTTTGAGGATTCAGAAACATTTAAAAACACAAGATGACGTGTAAAATGGAACAAGAAATATTTAAGATTCTGCATAATTTCTAGGTCAGAAATCAAATTTCAGCAAATTTGTGTCATTGACCAAATTAACTCCTTGAGTTGAAGGCCTTTTAAATTATATTTTACAGTCAGTCTGAATAGACTCTCTGCTTCAAACAGCCAGTCAGTACATCACACAGTCAGTACGGAGGTTAGTTTAACAGCCAGACAGCCCTGCAGTCAGTCAGTGAGCCAACTCTCTAACAGTGGGGTTGCTGCAGTTGTTATGGCAACAGATGAGTGTTAACAGCATCGCTGACACTCTCTGGATTACTTTCACGCATGCACACACGCACAAACACACTCTGGCTAATTGCAGGGAGGACTCGCAGGATTTCACACAGGCTCACACACACTGAAAAACACAAGCACAAATTCCCATTATTACCAAGGCTTCTACTAGTATTATCTTGTTTCCATGGCTCCAGGACACATTGAGATCTCATTATTACCAAGCAGAGCCATGGACTATTACTGCGTAATGGACCAGTCAGTGTTTTGTGGTAGACTGCAAGGATCATAAACAGCTCGGTAGAGGATTCTGTGTTACTTTGTCTTGAGGAGGCTTCACTTTTCTAGAGAATCATTTCATGCAAATGTTCCTCGACTAACATAGAAAATCAAATGGTTGGTTGTTAACTGCCAGTCAGTCTATTCATCAGTCCATTATTACACCATCACATTGTCATCTTACAGAGATATCTGTGATGCTTGAAATTATCTGGATTCTGTGTAAAGAGACAAGGCATCAATGTAATTTGACTGATCAGTGGTTGTTGTTGATGAGACATGATATTTAAACAGTTGAAATTTTAAAGCTGCAACAACCAAGACAAACCACAGAACACTACATTAAATAATACTAGTTCACCTTAATCTAATTCATCAAAGAGATTAGAGTGACTGCATGTGAAGTGATAAAAATGCAAAACAGTTTTTTGCTTTTTTTTTTTTGCCTCTTTGCTGTGTGTGTGTGTGTGTGTATGTGTGTGTGTTGGTCACTTCAAGACTCAAGAAGTTTAAGTGCTTTTCTGATCTTCATGCTGTAGTGTTTCAGGAGGTGACAACAGGATGGCCTATATGAGTGCTGCACGGATCTCTGTTACACACACATGAACACACACACAGAATTCACAGGATTTTCTGCAGGGGTGCTAAATGAGGATTTTCTGGGTCCTTGGAAGCCAGATGGGGTTGTTTATTTAAAGCAAGACTATCTATCATCCTAAACATCAAGTGACAGCTTGGCTGAACAAACCTTTTAATGTGGAAACTTGTGACATATATATATATATATATATTGTAACTCATTTCACAACTTTTTGTTTTTTAACTTTTCTTGCAAAGCTGCCATGTTGATGTTTCCAAATTTTGAAACAGTGACATTGAAATTACCGGCAGTCATCCTTGTCTGTGGTTGAAATACATTCCTCCTGTCTGTCACTGAAAAGCCAGTAATTGGTTCCACCCCCCTCAGACTGATATGGACACGCATAAGCTTGAGGGAACAGCTCATAGTGACTTGAATTGGCAAGGCATGATTCCCTTTGTCACAAGTGTGGTAATTAGATTATGGCACGTGGCAAGGTTCCATGTAATAAGGCTCCACTGCCTCAGAACAAAGTAAAACTGAATTGACTCATGGAACAGCTTGTTGCTTTGGTAGTGCCACATACAGCGTCAATAAAACTATGCGTATCTGAAACCAAGTCAGTGTGTATTTGATTTTGTTTTTACTGTACAAATATTCATGAAACATACAGGGTAACTAACATTTGTTTCATTACAAGTCCAAGCTCTGCATTCCTAAAGATTGGCTCCCTGCAGCGTTGTTGATCTAAAAAGCCTCTCAGACAGAGGACAGATAGAATGATTTAAAGCCTTGAGGCCTGGACTGCAAAGAGCTGATTACTTTTTGGTCTCCAGCCTTGAATCTGGAGAGTTTTTTTTTTGAGAACGTCAGACCCTGCTGAGACAAAGACAAACCTGAAACATAATGTGCAAAATATTAAAATCAATGATATGCAAATTGAGAGCTGGTAAAATATGATTAATAAATGAGTCTTCATCAGCATGCTGGTAGTTAAAGTCTATCATTTTCGAGTCAGCCATAGCTCAGTGTTTAAAATGGGAGAAAAGAGAATTATATTGTTATCTTGATGCTATAACAGTAATGTATCTGTGGGAAAGAAAACAGTCAGTTTCTCTGAGTAAAGGTTGACACACACACATCCTTAACATTTTTATTGCCCTGTAATGTTATGCAATCAAGCTCTGCCTGTGCTTCAGGGGTCTCAATCATTTGAACTGGAGATTTGAATGTTAGGCATTGATTTCCATTAGCAGCACTACAGGATGGAGACAAAGAGAGACAGAGGGGATGGTCAGAGTGACCTCCACTGTGAAGCTAGAGGTCAGAGCTTTAAATTATTTAGGTAAGAGTAATGTATGAGTAATATATGATGATCTATGTAAATGATTTTTGTGCTGTTGCTTCCATGAGGATATGCTATTACTGGCATGTTTCTCTAAGTGCATCTTTATGTATTTGTGCAAAAGCCCTGGTCTGAAAGGAAACTAACCAAAAGTCAAGACACACAGAAAAAACATTGTTCCTCAAAATATTTTGTAAACTTTCATACGACCACATGATCATGAGTCTGCCAAGGAGACTTTTCCAACAGTGTGAGTATTTGTTGATTTTATGACTGCCTTGCATAAGGATGGGGATAATGTTTGGCCCAAAGCAAGATCTCTCTACAACTACTGACCTGATTACCATTACGTGTATCATGAAAAATAAAGATCAGTATAGTATATGTTGTAATCATTTCTTTCTTCCATGAAATGTGGTGTAAATATTGTTATCCCCATAGGACAAAACCAAACGTTTGCAATGTCATATTTGGCCTTATAATTTATTAGTTATGGTCAACAGAAATCATGTGCTTTTATGAAGTATATGCTGTTTGGTTTGACTTGTACTTGTATGAAGATTTATTACAGAAGAGCACGAGGGCTCTGAACTCATCGTCGCCTATCAACCTGTAGTATTACTCACATAACATTATTGGAGGCAGACAATACAGGTCATATGTTACTCGAAGAGAGAGGAAATGGCAACTACTCTGTCTAGCATTAGTCAGCCCACCATGCATTCAAGCCTACGTGAGATCAGCACAGCTCCAAATTAAAATGTTTGCGGTGACTCATAACCACCAGTGAAATAACTAACAGGAAGCTGCAGTCATGTTACAGAGATAGAAAGAGAATTTTATCGGCTAGAGGAGCTTCATGGTCGTGCGGTTGTTCTGCGAGAGAATTTGTTTTTCCTGTTGTGGATTTCAGGGCAGCGCTGCTTTGTGGTCAATGGATTTTTTCATTCCTGGCCTCGATTAACACCGGCCAGAGGAAACATTTCCATGTGTAGGCCTAGAATGATTCTGTAGTGTTCGAGCCAAAGGAGGCGGTCGGGTGGGTTTCCACTGGTTAGTTTTGCCTGCCTTCATAGCTGAGTGTGTGTGAGGAATGCTGCTGTGGCTCTGCACAATCCCTGAGTCATTAGGTGGAGGTGGAAGTTGCTTTGTGACAAAACTTGTTAAAAGCACGGTGAATAATAGATGCTGATGACAAGCAGGAGCTCCCTCTTCAATCCAAGGTTAATGAATCCCTCACTAATGCAAATAAATGCTAACACACATACACAATAACAAACACACAGAGCTACACAAAATATCCATCTAATCCTCCACAGTAATTGAGCAGAACATAATTGTGTTCAGGCTGCTGTGTGGGTTAGCAGGCCCTACACGAGCCATGAAAGATTTTCATTATCTGCGTCAGTGTTAAATCGTCTGCTGGGGTGATAGGGTTAGTAGAGATGCGTGTGGTTCGCCTCAGCAAAGGGTTACACTTGATTTGAGTGGATTCTGAAGCAAATTCCCATTTTTATTTTGCATCATTAAGCTCAGATGAACTTCATTGATTTCTGCAGGGAGAAAATTGAATCGTTGTGGAGAGTAATGAGCAGAGGTTTGATTGGAGAACAAAGTGTAAAAGGCAGTAAAAGCACTTTCTCAATCAGCTTTTTTCTTTCAGCAACAGAGTTTTACATGAGCACAGCATTTTCTGCTGAATTCAGTCAGTTTTGGTTATTTCACATGGGATTTTTCTTTTTATAATTTTATCTCTGCTTTCCTCAATTGTTTAAAGTTGGTGGGACTCAGAAAAAAAGTAATGTCATGTTTATGCTCCTATACCGTTTTAGATTTAGCCACATTTGAATCCAGATATGATGACAGATATTATGTTTGTATAAGTTGCCAGACCACTGTCAATCAAATCTGACAAATCCACACCCACACTGTCCTGACAAAGCAGATTAGCTGAGTCACTGGAGGTTAAAATGTTCCAACTTTTACTTCGACTGATTCATTTACTGTTGTTGAGGAATATTTAAAGTAAGAATAATGAACTTTTGAAAGGAAAAATAACACATTCTTCTTTCTATAAATGAGAAGTTGAGTTCATGAGCAATAAAACACACTCTTAGCCAACTCACTACACCTTTGCTGCTACAGCCTCATTTGTTCTGGTATCAAAGTTTGCCCATAACAAAAGTAACAGATTCACTTTAAGATTTGAAAGTACATGAAGACTTCGGCACAAGTGACAGACAAATAGAGAAAAGAAAATCCCTTTTTTGATAGTTTGATGCTGCAACACACACATCCCTCCAGTCAAACACATCCTGCAGAAAACACGACACAACAGGTTTAGTCAGTCTCCTACATCCTCAAACTGAAGCACCAACCACAGTGACCGTTATTCTATATGCAAATGAGAACCTGTGTTTATCCAACAGAGCTGCTGCTGCTGAAATGTGCTTATTAAAAGTTTCAGGGAAACATACAATAATCCATTTATTCTGGGATCCTGAGAGGTGACCCAGGTCCCCAGCTCCCTAATCAGTGATTGTGTTTTAATTGGCTATTTGGCCCCACGGCCTTTGCTTCCTATTCACACCCGCAGAGCCATTCATCAATTGTTGATTAGGTGTCTGCTACCTCTATAGTGACTGACTGTGCTTCTGGACTTATCATCCAGTCATTACCTTGCTGCTGATACAGCTAAAGGAAACACTGTGTGTTTCAGATAACTGGTTGCTGGTATGACCTGAAGCTCACCGTGCATTTCTTGTTTTAAATTTGTTTTCAGCAGATGCATATATCACAGTAATTGAACATCTTTCAGCAAGAGCTTATTACAAGTTTTGAGCTAAGTTTCATTTAACATTTATTTCAGTCAGTTGCTTTGGTGTATCTTTGGTATCCTGATTTACAACAGACTACAAAACAGCCACAGTCACCTGTTTTGGGCTGACAACCAGGACAACACTGTATAATTTTTATACCACAAATCTGCCAATTACTATAATTTTTTTCAATCAATTGTTTAGTGAAAAATTACTACAATTTCCTAAAGCACATATATCACATGACATAAAAGTGATAAAAGCAGCAAATCATGACATGATGAAAAATTACAAATGATTAATTGGATGGTAATTACTGTCCCAATTTACACTATATGACAGTACACTATACTATCCTTCATGATCCACTGTTGAGATTTTTGTGAAACAGGATGTGATATACATTCCCCACCAAGTGCATCAGGGCACTTTGATGGGAGTAATTTCTTTGATGGGATTTTTTTTTTCAAACATCTTGTATATTTGTAGTGTCAATCATCTGTTGTATATTTGGAGAAGTCTCTTTGTGCTTCACCCACCAGGTGTCAGTAGCCTACTTGCCTTGCTCTAATGTGCATGATGCTGTACATGCAAACAAAAGGTGTGCATGAATTCTCAGTATTTTTATTTACCAAGGAAGAAAATGAACCTTTTTAGCATGCAAATACATAAATTACAGCACTAAAGCTGCAACCAAACAAAGTCCTATCCCTTTTAAAAATCTTTCCAACTCACATCTTCAAATAACTTAATTGCACAATATGGCCAAATGTTTTCTAACAACCACTGACACTGAGGTACTGGAATGAAATCTAAAGAGCAGAGGATGCTTTGATCAATGCCCTATTTTTCTGTCAGCGGCAGGAGGCGGAGGGAGAGACAGGGAGAGACAGAGAGGCGGTGCTAAGTCTCCTCCACTCATCCTCTCTGCGTCTGTGCTACTGCATTTGAACGAAGGCAGACGTGAAGATAAGTAACGAGCTAGAAATGACTTTACAATTAATACCAGGAATGTTTTGACGATTTTAAAACCAGGACTTCAACCTCTGGATTTCACCACATGTCTGGATTTCTTCTCACATTCAGGCGCCTCGGAGGAATATTTCAGTTTAACCTTCTTTTGCTAGTAACGTTTATTTTTTTAAGCTGCTAGCATAAAAGCAAACTGCTTCATTTAATGTCTCCTGTACTTAGCTAGCTAAAACAGCTAAAGGCTTTTTTTTAATCAGAAAATGTGATTTTTTTTTCCTATGAGGCAGCCAAACCCAGTCGTTGGCATCTGAAACAGCTGTGGATTATTTTTTTTTCTTCCTTCAAGAAAATCTCTTTCAGGGACAAAAATGAGCGTCGGTTTAATAGAATCAACTACATGAGAGGAGCTTAAACAAACATCTGTCTCTCAAGGTTGTTTTTTTTCCTTCCATATCTGCTGAAATAAAAGGCAAAAGCTGCTGTGGAAAAATATGGAAAGCGAGGTTTTCACCCCTTTGCTGGAGCAGTTTATGCTCACTCCTCTGGTCTGCTGGGTAAGATCCTTAATTAGCTGTGTAAATTAGATCACTAATCAAAACACATCTGCCAAAGGTTTATTGATCATCTTAACACCTATTTTGCATTGTCCCATTTATTTTCAGGTGAAGACAGTCGGCCAGCCCACAGTGACTGATGGCACCAAATTATCGGAATATGTTGAATTAGTGGATGGGATTTACCTGAATGAGATTATGCTTGAGATGTAAGTAATTTGAAATGTTAACACACAAATTCATCCATCTCCTGCACCTCCACCTTACTGGTCAAATGAGAGTATGCAAACCTGTGCATGGGACATCAAACGCACCATTTCATAGATGCCTAAAAAACACAACTTTCAATAGAGAGACAAATATATCTGCATTTTTTTTTCTTAAGGCTGTGTCCATCACTTGAAATTGTCTGCTGGAGTGAATGTAGGCTAAGCACAAAGGGACCTGGTATTGGGGGCAATGATGGGTCACACTCAGAAATCACTGCAGACAGTTATTGTTAGGATCCCTTGGTGCAAGGAGGCATCAAGCAGCTCCACAACTTCCACTTGCTCTGTTTTCTCAGTCACCCTCGACCGTCATCTGCAGCAGACTGGAAGACACCCCGCCCCTGGAAGCTACTGCGCTCACGTTTCCTGCTGTGCTGTAGATTAAACTAGAAATAGTAGCCTTAAGCTGAGTTACACTGGTAGCGAATCTGGATGCAGATTACACAGCAATGCAGATCCTTCATGAACATAGCAGGCCAGCACAAACACACGCTTGTTTGTTTTTATTCAGTTAAAGGGAAATAGATGCTTTGGTGCATCTCTTGATAGTGAGAGAGGGAGGATGCTGGAGAAGGTGAGACATTAGGTGTCGAATCTGTATGTCTTTCCAGTCACCTCCTAACACATAGCATGACACAAGACGGCTTCCCTTTCCTTTGTCTGGCTTAAGGCTGCTACTTCCCGCTAGCAGGGCAATTTTTCATATTTTCCACTAATGCCACACTTCACACTGTCAGCATTTACACCTCCTGTCTGCCTGTCAAAGGAGCCTTCATCCAAGCCTGCTCTCAGTGGAATTGATTTTCACTTCACAAGAGATTATAATGTGTTGCAGTTTCATAGGGCAGCTTCTGGTGTCACCTCTCTTCAGTATCTCTTGTATGCCAAGGTTAAATTGGCTGAATTTTCTAGATAAGGCGAAGCTTTCTTCTCTACAAGTCTCTCTCTGTGTTTCTATATGTGCAGAGTATACCTCAGTACTCAGTGTGAATTGTTTTTAGAAGGGTTAAGCTGTAGCTGTGCTGCATGAGGAGCTGATTAATCCTGACTGGCCGTTTCTGGTCTCTGGTTGGTGTCCTCTTCCTCCTGCTCTGCTCTCCTCCAGTGTCTTAGACGTCCTCCCGCTCGGCTGCATCACTCCACTAAGCTGCCTACCCTCAGGTTTCAAACTCCCTCTTTCACCTCTCTTTCCCATGCTTGTTTTTCCTCCTGCTCCTCCAGGCTGCATCTGCACAAGGTGTTTAACAAGGCCATTGCAGGTTCAGTTGGACAAGGGTGTCTTTCCTCTTCCACACAAAACGGTGAACAAGTCAGCAGTATTTTTAGAGAGTTTTTCCCCTCTGGGACGTTGTAAGATGGAAAGAAACTGGAAAGACTATGAGGGGGAAGGGTTGGAGCAGTGAGCGAGAGAGAAAATGATTTGCCAAAATCGTTACAGATCTTAAACATGACAGGGAAGATGTGCAGTGAGGGGGGACATGTACAATTCAAGCTCCTGTTTGCTGAGCCACATGGCAATTCTTCACCTCTCCTTATTAAGACTGAGATGTTTGACCAGGTACTCAGTAGGATTTCTTTCCGCAAATAAATGGAAGGAGCTGGATGGGAATTTTCTGTGGTTGGTTGAGTTCTCCTGTGCACAGAGCTGAAATGAACTGTGACTTAGTGATCGCCTGACAGGATGTCGAGGATTGCCAGTCACAGCCAGCTCTGTGTTTTATATATCTCTGTGTCTGTGTGCTTTTCTGCAGGGCTTCTGTGTCTGTGTGGGAGTGTGTGTATCAGTGGGGGGTTTTTTCCTGTGCATTTTGTTTTGGACTGAGGCAGCTGTTGGTAGTCGTCTTGCCCAGCCACCCTCCCACACAGAAGGCCTACAGTATTGGTCAGATGTTGTGCTGGTGAGACTGCTCTTTGTCTGCCCTTTCCTAATTTACCAGCACTGTGTGGCCTCCCCCAGTAGGCTCAGCTAAAGAAAATAGAGTGTATCATAAGCTAAAATGTGTGTTACAGCACATGCATCTAAACTCTGCAGCAGTTGCAGGGAGTTTTGGATGATGGTGCCTATATCAAAGACTTGAAATAACATGAGTTCATTCAATATTAAAAGAAAGGACTGTAGTTGAAACCGGGTGCATCATTTAAAGTTTGCTCACATTTGAAGCTGTGTGTTGACTGGAAGAATCAGTCTTTAGTTAAGCCTCCTTCCCTCTCTCTTACACTGTTACTCATTAAAAGTAGCTCAAAGACCACAGGTGAGTTTCACTTCTTTGAAGAACTGGAGGCGATAATTAACGGGGATCGTATTTGTACCAGTTCTTTGGCTCCCACAAACACACTCTCATATACACATTTTGTTCTCTCCTCTTCTCTGACAGCTTGAAATATATTGTTGTGAGTGCTATCTGGCGTTGTGCTGGTTGTGATTGATCCAGTCAAGCTACAAAGGCTCTCGATGGTGATAGCCTCCAGCCAGTAGCTGATGTTTACGCTGAAAAACACTTATGAGTTCAGCAATGAAAACACTGCCACTGAAGAAAATGGGTTGCAGACAAGAAACGAACTCGTCTTCCAGAGTGAATGATAACGCTCCAAAGATTGACTCACGTAATGTGTGCACATTGTTTAACATGGTCAGTTACTTGAAAATCTTTTCTCTTTCTCTCCCCTCAACTCACACTTACTGTACTCTGGCTGAAGAAACTTGAGCTTTTAACATTTTTTCTGGTGCTGTCAGCTGCTGTTGTCTAAGCTGTGGTGCTGCTGTGTGAATGTCTCTGTATGGTTAGTGCAGACATGGCAGACAGACTGGCAGCAGTTGTCATTGGGACAGCATGGGAGAGCACAGAGAGAGAAGAAGAGAGACCCCGGGATTATCTAACGGTTTACTGACACCCAGATGGCACCACGTCCCCTCCCCCTTGCCCTCCTCTGACTGACATTACCTAGCCAATTAGATCGCCTCCTCAGTGCTGTCAAACCAATTAGTTTTCCCGCTCAGCGAGAGGGGGCCAATTAAATTTTTGTCAGAGTGACAACTGTCCAGTTGAATTCTCTGTTTTCCTGCCAATCCTGTAGACCCGTGCTGGCTCGTTGGCCTGCTCGGTGAACCGGTCAGTCTGTCCTCTACGGGCCATTGGGACAGAGTTATGTGAGTGAGATGGACACTTTCAGAAATAAAAAGCGAGAGTTCATGTGCTGTACAAGTTATGTTTTCTTTAAGAACTTAACTTGCACTTTCACATGCTGCATAGTTGTGTGATCAAGCTTTAACCCTGAAAATTAGTCAAAAAACTGATTTTCTAGTTTGGGTAAAGAAGTATAGAGTCCTAATTTGCGTGGATTTTGGAAGGAATGCTGTTAAGCATGTTGTACAGGTTAATGTTCTGTTCGCTGAGTATTCAGACAGATCTGTGCATGTCTGGAAATCTGCCTGAATGGCTGCACACATGAGAGTGAGAGTATAAATAATGTGAAGGTAACGCTCACCTTCCGGCATTTCCATCTGCATAATTTTCTCCAGATAAAATGCGGACCTCGTGCTTTCCAGTGGTTGTCTATCATGAAGAAATAAAGCTATGAGTCACTGAATATGGATCTATTAATACTCAATGCAGATTTGAGTGCTTGTTTTTCTTGCAAGGCTGCCTTACATTAAATCAACTGTGTAGGCTCACAGGATGTTCTATCATCACTTCCTGTCATGACAGAATTAGCTTTTCAACATATCATGCACACACAAACACACTCAGACAGAACTTGACCAATGAACTTTGTAGACTTGGTTTGGAGGGACAATGCTGAATGACGAGTGTTGGTTAAAGCCCAGGATCCAGTTGGTCTTTTGTTGAAAATCTTTTCAGATCAGCTGCACTATTTGATTCTCTCTCTAATTGTTATACTAACATATGGAGGCTGTATTATGCTGGTGTTATGCTTTTTATGGCTTTGTTGCTCCAGTAGAATATTCTGAGGTCAGACAACCATCTGGCAGCATTTTATTATTACAGGCAGAATCTAGAGAAGACCACATACAAAGGAGCATGTGAGTCAGCACTTCTCAGTTTTTATTTCAATCCAGCATTCATCTTTTTCTACTGTTCTTGAACAGTTTAGAATTTGCTGATTCCAGCTTATCAAATGTAAGAATTTGCTCGATATCTCTATCACGTAAATTAAATGTTTTTGGGGTTTTGGACTGTTTGGACGAAAAAAAGACGCATTGAAAACATGACCTTGGATTCTAGGAACCTGGAATGGGCATTTCCTGCTTTTTGTCATTTCATAATCTAAACAATTGATTCAACTAGAAACTAGTTGACAGATTGAATCATAATGAAAATAATTACTAGTTGCACTAGATTGGACTATGCTTCTTGTCCTAACCCTCGTGTTTTTTTTTTATCTTCCCTCTCTCTGTCAACCCATTCATCTCCCTCTTACTGTCATCCCTCTGTTTCATCATGTCCAACTGTGACTTTACCTCTTGCTCTTCCCCTCTCTCTCCCATCCCTCTGTCTGCTGGAGTCTTTTTCTTCTTCATCTCTGCGTCTCCTCCTCTGTTCATGCCACACCTCTCCTGCTCTCGCTTCCCCGTCTCCCCTCTGTTTTCTTTGAGCAGCGTGTTGAAGCCTTTGTTGGCTTTCTCTAGGGCTAGTTACAGCAGACATATTTGGGATTCCAGCTAGACTAGAGAGAGGAGGCAGGCAAAGCCGCTGCTGCTGGGGTGCCAGTCTGTTCAGGTCTCCCACAGCTGCTGCTGCTTGGACTGTGGGGTCCACACCTTTCCACATCAGAAGCGTGGAATCAGACTTTAATCTGGCATCTCTCATAGTCATCTTTGTGTCGTGCCATGCTCTCTGTGTCTGTCTAGCAGGAGGATGTGTATCGAGCTAGACAGGAAACGGCAGCTGTGACCTTGAGAGGACAAAACTTTAACAAGGCTGTGAGGCACTCAAATCCCACAACCAAGGACATGTTAAGCCCCACTGGGACCATTTTAGGATTTTAGACACTGGGCCGCTCTTTTTTTCTCAGCCAAAGCAATTCAGAGTCAGTCTGATTTACAGTGGCCGGCATGTAAAGCAATGTATTTTTAGGATTAGTTGGAATTTCTGGGCTGTGCAAAAGTCCACACATGTGGCTTAGATATTACCATTTAATTACCAATTAATCAAGTGTGCAGCATTTCATACACAACAGGAATTTGACATTTTGTTTTTGATTTTTTTTTTTACATTATTTTTATCTTTATCCAAGACAGAAAGATAAGATATTCCTTTATTAATGCCACAATGGAGAAATTTACAACAACAGAAACAGACTAAGGATTTCTGTTTTGAATTTCCCATTTCCTCTGCTTTATATCTGATTATACTTGATCAAATTTGCCCGATCTGCCCTCCCCATTATCTGTGTCAATTTGCTGCTGTTTGCTGATAATGCAAACTCAACACTTCCTCCATCTGTTTCATATTGCGGGCCCTTCAGTGGCTCAGGGGACATAATCCCTTCTGTGCCCTGGAAGACTTTTGCTGTCAAACATCTGCAGGAAGTGTTGAGTTTCATTAAAATCAGCTTAACATTGAGAATTAACACCACAGTAGAATTAATCAGTGACAAAGTGCAACATTTCTGTTAAAAAGAGGAACTTGGAGCAACAGAGTTTATGGCATGACTGTGTTGTTGCACTGAATGAAAGGTACACCATGGTGGATTCTCTTTGTGCAACATTAAAGTACAAGTAATGTTCCATATTATGTGAGAGATTGAATTATGTTTCAATGTTTTATGGTCAAAGTGCAGTCTGTTGCAAGGCAATGCATCAGATCACATCCAGCTTGGCAGAAATCAGTTTAGCTGCATACCCTATGGATACATTGAGGAGAGGAATGGGAAGAGGCCCTGTGGAAACGCACAGACAAAGACAGGAGAGTTACAAGTCCATGAAAAGCCAAGACAAGGAAATAGGGTGACAAGAACCACATACCAAGGGTCAGATCCTCACTATTCTGTTTGTGTACTACAGTTCCCATAGGAAAAGAGTGGAGGATGAGAAAATAGGATGCTGTCATCTGTTTCGTTTTGTAATATCTTGATATTATTGTGATGTGATAGTTGTATGCATTTACTGCCCTAATTTGAAAGTAGAAGGATGGTGCCATTGTAACATATGAAAGTCTTCACTTCATTATTTACCTTTTAATTGCATTTGTGTAAGATGTGGTCAGCTTGCCTGTTTGTGTACTACTGCTTCCCTTTGGAAAGGCGGTCAGTGTGTCAACATGCTCTCCAGTATAACAAGATTTCATTATAACAAGATTAAACAAAGTTAATTTGCTTGTATTAAGGTTGTACTCAGAGTACTCTTAATTTTATTTACAGAGCTATATTACTAGTTACTCTGTTGAATTACTATTGTCATGTGTGTACCATGGTCTAGTTTTTGATTCTGTGCATGAGCAATAAAGGTCATAGAGTCACTTATTTGGGGAATGGCATGGCAATATTTGTCTGGGTATTCTCTAAAAATCTACAAAAAATCATATTAATTAATTCAGTGTGTCAATTCATTTCCTCAATCTTACAAACAACCTCACAACCAAAAACTCATTTGTTTCACAGTCACTGGAAGTCGTTTCCCAGTACGTTCTTCCCAATGACATCACGCACACCCTGAAAGATTGATGCAGGATTTAATGACTCTGTAGTCGCCTAATCTGACTCAGCGACCATCTTAACAGACTGAAATATTTTGTTGTCTGAACCCGTCATTACAGAAAAACCCACAGAATTATCCTGAACTGAACTGTTAACCTTTGCATGGTTGCTAATAAGTGCTCATCCTCCAGATTCCTCTGCTGTAGCTGTTTTCTGCTTTGTGTGTGTGTGTGTGTCACAGCAGCACAAACACACACTCCCCCGCTGTGTTTGGACAGTACAGCTCATAAGCTCTATGCCGAACACGTGGCCAAATGTAGCCTGCATTTTCTCTTTGTGTGTGTGCATTTAGCCCACTTTGTGTGTGTGTGTGAGAGAGCATGTGCCTGGCTGCCCATGCTGACTGTAATGTAGCCTGTCATATATAGGTTAACACTACTCCCTAACTTACCCAGCCAATCAAAGCCAGAGGATGAGAGGAGAAAGCCCAGTGCCCCCAGGCTCCACATAAGGTTGCCGTGGCGATCGACAGCACCGACGGACCGGCTTATTGACTGGCCGTTGTCTGCCTGGCTGGCCGTTTAGCTGGCTTTCTGCCTGTCTATTCCTAATCTATTTGTCTATTTAAAGTCTTAGGTTTACTGAATCAGCAGGAACAGGGAGGGAGGCAATAAGTGGGATATTTGACCCCCGTTGCCGTTCTAAGCCGCTGTATTTATTCGCCTGCGGATCTACAGAGGGGGTCGGCCTGTCGCGTGCTTGTCTGGGTGGCATCAGAGACAGAGTCAAAGAAACGAGGTTTGGATTGTGTGGAGCCGTCATGGTCGTGTTGTTGTGTCCGCCATGTTCTTGGCTGACTCGGATGGTGAAGGAATGTGTGAATAGGCAACCCTTTCCTTGCTGTTCTCTCTTTCAGTCTCTCTCTCACACACCTCATTCACCACATCGCCCTCCTCGCCCTGACAGGATTACAGCCGCCTCTCTGCTTTTTAATTAATGGGTTAAATAGACCCCCTACTATGGACCTCAAAAGGGGCTGAGTGTGTGTGGAGGGGGGAGATTGGGGAGGTCACATGACTCTTCATTTAGACCAGTATTAAAAAGAACCCAGTGTCCTTCTGATTAGCATGATTATGTGTGTGTGTGTGTGTGGGTGTGTATATCAGGGTGGAGACTGATCAAAAGGCTAATTAACACATCCCCACTGCAGCCGGGTGATTTAAGAGACAGGCATTCTGCCCTTTTTCTTGGTGTAAATTAAGCAATGAGCATTTATTGAAATATTATTTTGGAGTTATTTTAGAATTGCTAATAAAGCAACAAATACATGCTCCAGTTAGCACTTGAAAAGATTAAAACATTTCTACCAGGACTGTTTTTGTCATCAACATTTAAGTTTAAGTGAATTGATAGTTTGGAACTCAAGATATTTGTATTCTTGAGTACGAAGCAGGTTCCTAAGATTTAATTTTGCCTGAAATAGATGCATGTTTAGTTGAGAAACAAGGCAGCAGCATGGTTTAGTGATTAGGAGCATGTCATTCAACCAGAAGTCCCCTGTGACTGCAAACATCCACCAGGCTGAATGTCCTTGACAAGGATAAAGACTCCTTAACCTTTGACCTCCTCTCTCAAACAGATAGACGGATAATATACATAAAAATATTGATTATAAGATGTCTGTTTGATATTTAAGCATTAAGCTTTATTGACCTTTTCGCCCAGACATAAACATGGATGTGCTTTTCTGGAGTGCAGGAGCACAGATGCAGTCACATGCATGACTACACATGTGCTACACACTGCATGCATGCATGCATACATTCACAAGCAGCCAGAAGTCTCCTCCCCCCTACCCAGGGCAGGTTGACCCTTGTATATAGGTCATGCAATGTGCATGCTTTGAAGTCTGAAGTGCATATCATAAAAAGAGAGCAGCTCTTTAACAGTGTAGTTGTGAAACTCTAAAAATCTCAAGTACACTAGAGGTGTTATTTTCCCTGACAATCCCAAGGCAAATGTATCATAAATTAATTATGGGGTTGGGTTTTCTTTTTTGTGTGTGTGTTGTGAGGGAGGATGAAATTTTACTACTTTTCCCCCATGGGCTTGACGTAGTTGAAGGATCACGTTGTTAAAATGTGATGCCTCCAGTACGCAAATTTTGTTGTCACTTATTTTTACCAATCATATGATTGTGTTGATATTTAATTATATAATCTTTCAGTTATTATTTGTCAGTTTTACTGCATTTCATTTGACTACGAATTCAACATTGTGTTTTAAGATGTAATAATGCTGGCACTGTTTACATAGGAGCATGCCAAGAGGATTTAGAGAGAGAGAGAGAACCACATCTTTAATAGTGTAATATTTTTTTCAGCTGTGGTGATGACAGTCCTTATGAACAGTATGCCTTCCTCTTGTACTGATGTTCAACAACCAACCCTGGTAGATAAAACAGTAATTCAGCTGTAGAAAGGTTAGATTTAAAGTTCATCATTGAGGTTGGACAAGAAATGAGGATGCTCTTCTTTCTTACTGTCATTGCTTTTGACCTCAGTTACTATCACAAAAGAAGAAAAAATTCTATCCAGAACATTAACTTTGTATGAAAAGAGATGGAGAAGAATGCATGGGAGAGCTAAGTGTGAAAGCCCAATGTCACCACTTTTCACAGATATTTGAAACCAAGTATGACAGCAAGTGTCCACTATTTCAAAGTGTCCCACTGCTGCTTGGTGAAACCATATCAGCTCTCGGGTTCCTGCTTTGTCACTACCTCTGTGCTGTGAAGTTTGGGGGGTGGGGGTGGGGTGTCTAGAAAAAGGGATTTCCCACAGGGGATCAGCAGATATCACATTAAGACCACAGGTCTTGCATAGTATTAGTTTGTGACTTTAATTTAGAAGTATACAGGAGCTGCCAATTCAACAAGCTATTAATCAATGCTACTCGTTCTGTCAAAGGGAGCAGGTAGAAAGCCCTATCATGTTAACTTTAAAGTTCCAACTTGTGCATGTAATTAGCTGAGAAATGCATGCAGATTAGTGCCTGGCAAGATAGTTGACAAGTCAAGCTTTCCAAAGAGACACAAATACACACACACACACACATACAAATTGTCAGAAAACTCTGTTTGCATCAGTTAGTTACACCAATTATCTTGTCTGTAAATATGGTTTAAAAAGAGTTTTGAGATAAAATGTATTTTAAAGGTAATTTCCATAGATATGCAAATAGGAGATTGGATTGTTGTAGATAAGAACGGCTGGGGAGGTGGCACTATGTGAATTTGTGGAATGTCTGTGAGGCTCACTAAAACATGTTGACACCCGTGATAATATCAGTCGTTGAGCGCGCTCCTTTTAATGTCCTTTGGGCAACACACCGTCAGATAAACACACAGGCTCTCTGTTCTCCAAGCACTAAGAAAATACATTTACTCTTTGATTCGACAGATGAAATGAAATAAATGGGGGTCATGCTTAGAGATCAAAGAATTGCTGAAATGCATAATCTCATATTTGACCTCAAATGAATGTTCACCCCCTTTACCATGCTAATGAAGTCCTTCTCAGTAGTTTGAAGTACGGTCTATAGATTGTCTCTTGTACAATTTAATGTCTAGAACAATGTAGCCTGAAAGTTGAAGTGCTTCAAAGATGCTTGAATTGAATTTAAGCCACCGAATAATTTAAATTGAAGGCTGGAGACTACACTGTCTGAAACACTGGTCTGGAAACATCAGATTTAAGGGCTAGCGTTTCTGTTGGCTCCATCTTTCAATGTGTCTGGTTATAGCTTTGGCCCTACTTGAACAAGGGTCCATTGTCACTGTGCTGCTAATGCTTAGCCAATGCTTAATAGCCAAACACACACCCATTCCATCACATGGAGGAACATGGTGTCAAACTGAAAAACAGATGTTTCACACAATCCAAAGACACACGCTAAGGAACTATTCATTTGAAATGCCTGTTTACATCTTTACTGACCTTTCTCTTCACTACAAAGAGTGATTGAATAAATGCTTTTTTCCCCACAGAAATCCGAAGGCCACAGTGCAGAGGACCAACAAGAAAGTGAACAATGACCCCACACTGCGCATCCAGAACCTTTCTATTCTCATCAGGCAGATTAAAGCTTACTATCAGGTAAGATTTCTTTCTGCTAAGCAAACTGCCAATCCAGGTGTTCTGCTTTCCACTCCATCAAAAAATTAAAGTTGCTCATCAGTGTCGATGTCGAGGTGAAGGTTGAGAGCTGTTATTTGCAGTTATCTCATGAAAGTGGATCTATTGATATGGTTTAAAATCGTGATGAATAACTTGTATAAACATGTTCTTGGGTGGTTTGTACTCATGAACCCTTATCCCTGAACCGGGGTGGTCTGCACTCAAACGGTGGGTTTTCACTCCTCAGGTTACAGTGAAAAAATGCCATCAGACAACCCAGCTTTCACTCGCATACACACAGAATTGAATGTGTCTTCACAAGCCCATGCCACATGAAGACTTGTCAGTATAAACAGAGATATATTTGCAGATGTGTTATGTGTGTGTTTGCGTGTGATGTGGTATCATGACCCCCAGCCAGATGTCAGAGAGGGTTCAATAAATATACCGAGACATCAGGAATGTGAAACACATGAAGCCACTGATCTGCCTCTCCCACTTACTCTGATGAATCATTCACTTCATTTACTTTTCTCCTTTTATCTCAAAAATGATCTTGTACAGCATTTCCCTCTTGGATGATGATCTGTCTGATTTATCAGCCTCAGTTTGTCACAGGCATCCCAGATAGAGACCAAACATACAATAAGAGCTGCTCTCAGTGTTATCTTAATGCCTACAAATCAGACTTAGAAGCTTTAGTTGTAGAGATGTGAAGGTGGAAAGAAGCACACACATGTCACATGTAGTGAAATATTATTTCATGTTAAGTCTCTGTTTACTGCGTAGCATGGTATCTGCTCATCAGGCCACAAACTATGTCATCCTCACCACAGTTAGTCATAACTTTGAGCAAAAGGAAATTATTGAGATTTCCCATGAATCTAATGTGCTAAAGAGAAAGTGGAGGAGGAAGATTTAGGGATCTTGACAACAAGATATCAGAAAATGAGCCCCTCACTTCTCACACGCAGCCTCTCAGTGTAAATTTAGTGATGTGATCATGAGTAGACAGCTGTAAATGCTGGTAGGAATGATGTATTGATATCCGATTAATCAGAAAATATGGCTGTGCTCATATTACATTTGCACACATGCATCCTGGACCATGTCTTGACCATCAAGTTTGCAGTCTGCACTAATAGCATGCTAATGGTTGATTTGCCTGTGTCAAACATCTTGGACAAGGTGGTGGATGTAATCCTGATCTATAATCCACCGCACTCTGTATGGCTGAGTGTAAACTGTTTTCTACTTAGCAGTGCATCCAATTTCTACTGAAACAAAATGCCGTATAATAAATACATGTGATTAAATTTTGATACAATACTCTTATACAATATTCTTGGCCTGACATGGTCTGAGATCCTGAACTGTCTAACTGCTGCCTGCAAATCCTGGTGAAATGATTAACCCAAAGCCTGAATGGGCTTGATCACACATGGTCCTACTTCCTCTGTTTTGCAGATATTAATGTAATCTCTTACATGGTGTGTTATCGTGACATTATTATACCATATCATGTTGCTCATCCTTCTTGTCAGGTCACTTGAAAATGTCAGGTGTCAAGATGATAAGTGATGTGATTTCAACACAAATCAAAATAAACATGGTCGACACAACCCAATGTTAAGTTACTGTTATAGTCATGACGTTTACGTGAAAGGTTGGCTTTTTCTTTTTTTAGTTTGCTGTCATACAGTACTGCTTAAATGCACAATGCCAACTTTTAGCTGTGTGTACTATTGTGACTGCCAATTGTGAAACCCCTGAGTTCAGCGAAACAATTCATATTGCTGCAACAGTGTCTCAACTGTGTTTATGATAAGCAGAAACTGAGCGTGACCCAGCATGCTGTTGCGACAGTACATCGAGTTTAGGAATGTTATCATGGCCAAGCAGTCGCGTTGACAGAGACAAAGATTTCCCACACTTCAGATTTGGCACCGTGACCGATATCCCCAGGGACTGTGGCTGTGCAATCGATGTGTAAAGGCACTTACAAAAAAATATGAAATGAAGAAACTGTAAATTTAAGGCCTACTTTTAGCTGGATCTAATGATTTTCTCTGTAGCTCAGTGATGCTGGAATAATTTTCCAGTTTGTGTATTAATCACCCTTTTCTATGTCTGAAGTTCATTTTATCATTTTGCTCCAGAAGTTAAGTGAAGAGCGTCACTGATTGGTTAATTGCTTTGTTAGGTCTGGTTTGCCTTGGTTCTAAACATCCTGTTAATCATTCCCCGGTCATCTTATTTAAACAATCAGCCTATTGTACAGACTTTGACGTTATAAGCCTACAAAAGCTGCACTAGGCCGCCTCAAATGGCTACCAGAATTATCTGTCTGAGAGTCTGTTGTTGGGTCACTGGTTGCAGGGGTTAAGTAGTGGCCAGCAGAGTCATGGATGATGAGATGACGGGAAGGGTTAAAGACATTAACTAGGGTCAACTGGGTGTCTTGGTTAGCAACAGGAAATGCGCTGCATCTTTACCATCTTGAATCCAATATGTTTTTGCAGTAATACCAACCTTGTTTTCAAAAAGAAAACATTGCTGAATATTTTTGTGTGAGTAAATAGGTGTTGTTTTGGAGATCTTAATGCAGAGCAAGAATTGTACAATTTTTTTGCAGACGTTTAACATGTGCTACTGTGTAGGCTGTTTTAGGTTTAGGAGGACAAGGTAAGCCAATACTGAAAGTCTTGTTCATCTATGGTGTTTCGTTAATCTTCTCTCTTTGTCCCTGTGCCGCTCTGTTGGCCTCCTGGTCATACTATTGTTCAGCCACTTGTGTCTGAAGGCCCTGATTCACAGAGACCACCTACTTGTTAAAATCCCCCATAGTTCCCTGCTGTTCGTGCTGTGTGTCCGTCTGCCCCCTTGATGGCCTTTCAGGGATCTAACCAGCCACTGAAAGTTAATCATTGAGCTGGTAATAGGATGAACCTGTTTATTGGTGCGTATTTTCAAAAAAATCCAGACTGTATCAGAGTGTGGTTCCTAGAAAATTAAAAAGTTGCCATGTTTCTATATTTTGTTGTTTTGGCTCTGTAGTCCAGCTCATTCGCTTGTATTAAAGTACTGACTGACAGCTGAGGGCATTGAGCCCCTGTCATTTCTGTCTTGTTCAAAAATTGGAGGGACAGTGTGTAACAAAAGCCCTACATACCCTCATTCTTCATTCAAAATGGACATCTTAAGCACCCTTAAAGCTGAAAATCGGCTCTTTGTCTTCTGCCGTTGCTTCAATATGAATCAATGTGCTGGAGCCAAAACAGCTAATGGATCACACTGTTCACACTGTTCCTACTCACACGTAGCTTCTGCTCTAAAGTCAAATAGAACCGGTTGTTATTGTAGTAAGGATGGTGAAAATTGGCTTTGATATATGGTTTGTCTCCTCCTGCGGTTGTTTTGTCACTTACCAGTTTCAGATTTCCAGAGCCATATGGATGAAGACAGAACATTCAGGTCATAGGCTAATGGACTTAGCAGGTTTTCAATTTACTGTACTACTCAGCACTTTGAAAGGGGACTCTGAGTGAGTGGAAGCCTTGCAGGGTTGGTTGCTTCCTGTGATTCAATAAATTGATCTCTCTTAAGACTCTTTTAATTACATTTTCCTAGTAATCTTAGATCAGGATATCACTGTGTGTCATGAACAAATGGCCAATATGTTTTGTTCGTTGGGTATAAGAGGGAAAACCTAAAAGGAATTCTTTTAGTAATGCTTTTTAAACAGCCCTGCACTGGTGTCCACAGATGTGTTGTCTCTTCTGTGAAATCTCTATATTTCATTGAGTGTCTGGGAGGAAGAAGGAGGAGAAGACTTTATTAAATTGCAGCCCTTGCTGACTCGCCAAAGAATCCTCTGGTGTCAAGAGATGGCTAATTCATTAACCTTTTTGAACCATCAGAGGCAGTTGCGGACCATTCTCCTCCCCCATCCCTTCACAACTTTCCACTCCCCCTCCCTGCCCCTTCACTTCTGTACAATATGTAATCCTAGCAGCATGTGTGTGTGTCATTTTCCACATGGGAAACGCATGGAGATTGACTTTTTGCAGAAGTTGAGAAACATCAATTGGCGCAAGACAAGAACTTCAATAATAATGATTTTCATTTCATAGTCGGAGCTCTCTTGGGTTGAGCTTACATATAAAATGAGTGTGTGTGTGCATGTTTATGTGTGTGTGATTGTTCTGGTACAGTAGACTGTGTAGGAGGAGGTCAATGTCTAGACAGGCAGCAGACTTTGATTTCAGAATCTGGTGAAGAGATCAAGGCTGAACAGCTGTAAGCGTGTGTGTGCTTGTCCTTATGAATGCACAGTGCATTTTCTAATGTCA
This sequence comes from Centropyge bicolor, assembly GCA_037975185.1. Lineage (NCBI taxonomy): Eukaryota > Metazoa > Chordata > Actinopteri > Pomacanthidae > Centropyge > Centropyge bicolor. The sequence continues at coordinate 2,829,119 of JBBMOC010000028.1, forward strand.
AGTAGAAAGAGGCAGACCGAATTATTGCGGTAACATATTTCCTAATTGTTAGTGAGGGTAAATGTTCATGATAACAATTATCATATTTCTGGGTGGAATATTAACTTTTCCAGTTGCTTGGTCATTTCTGTACAACAGAGTTCACTGAAGGATTCATCTCTCTGGCGGTCAGTCCAAACATATGCTGGGCCTCTTTTTCATTTAGTGGCCTTGGTTTGGCATTCTTAAGCGGGGTGTAATATGGAGCCCCAGCCAGCTGAACCAAATTCTTTGTGCTTTTACTGTCGCTTCTCAAAGCCTGCTAAGTGAATCCCTTTATCCTGGTTTATGAAAATCAGGCTCAGGAAACATCTGGTGCCATTCAATGTCAAAACTGCTCATTCAGACGGACAGGAGGGGTCATACCTTTTTTCCAGTGATAAAAAACGTTCTGCAAGCTCCAGTGGATGTTATTTAGTGTTGTTTAATTAGAAGCTGATGTGCATTGCTGTGTGGTTAAAAGCAACATTTTTCTCTGCTTCCATCCTTAAAAAGAGCTTAACACGTTACTGTTGGACATAAGAGCACTTCTGTCCTCTTTGCCACTGCTTTGGTTTGGGGTGTGGCGTAAAGGCTGGGAGCTCTGTTAAAGGCTAACAGAGGCCACCATTCATGCCGAGTGGCCCCGGCCCTAAAGCTTTGCAAAGTTGGTAAGGCTTTGAGAATAGGTAATGTGGGATAGGTTATTTAGCTTATTTTTGGTTATATTTCAGAATATACTGATGCTCTTGAGCACATTGAAAGGAAGTTTCACAATCCTTTCAGCAAAGAATTTAAGCCTCTTATTCCCACATTTGGCCATTTTAGCCTTCAGTGTTTATCAGTTGTCACACTGTCACTGTATCTACATCCTCTCTGCTATCATTAAACCTGAATAAGCATGAGGGTTAAACCCTTGAGATGACATGGTTGCCTCACTCCCTCACCTTTTCTGCCATGCGGAAAGAACACACTTGTTTAATGACTGACATTAACAAGCTTTTTTTCTCCTAAAGTACTATGAATTTTCATGCGTTCTTCTCATTTTTTGCAAATGTTTTTCCCAGTTAAACATTTCTTAAGATGAATACGCTTGCTCGAGTATTGACTGGTTTGGGGCATAAGAGGCTTGCTTTGTACCTTGTTGACCTAAAGCCTCACAAAGATGCTCTGTTACTCGGCCAGAGTGAAATTGCACAGACAAACATACAGTTCACGATCTCACCCTCACACACATACATTCATGCACACACACAATTTGCTGCAAAATACTGTAGCTATGGATGGTTGTTTTAGGAGAAAATAATTTTACTTTCTTGTTTTTACAGCTTTTACCTCAAGCCAGTGGTTATTTTTATTTCCCTCAAGTAGAACTTGGTCAAAATACACACATGTTTTCATATAATGTATATCTTGCATTTATAAGTCTGGACTTCCCCACTGACTTTTTGTTTTGCTGTTCCTTTCAGCATCAGTCATGAGCAAATCAGTTTATTAGGGCATGTGCTTGTAGCTGCAGGCTAAATGCGTGTTGTCATGCAGACTCACATGCTACACTCACATCTGAATATCCTGTTGATGATGTCGTCGCAGCTCGCTAACAAGCAATATTCTTTAACGATCGCAGAGGCACTGTGCAGTCAGACATGTCTTAATGAAGTTGAGTAAGGGAATATAATTCAATTCAGATGTGTATTAGATTGATCTGGCTGGCTCAAGTCATAAAATAAACTTTAAGCTTTTAAGCAGTATTTCTATTTTTCTCTCTTCCTGTACCCAATTGCTCTAAATATTATGTTTGGCAGCAAAGTAAGAAAAAATGCAAAATCACTTGAAAAACGACTGAGACCAGACATCATGACTAATGTCCTTAATCAAATACCTGACTATATTCATAAGGACGATTAACCACATGCTTAGTTATGCAGAGCTGCTAAAAGATAATATCTGTTTTATTCAGCCTGATGAAAAGCAGGAACACATCCCATTAATGTGAAATTGATTTATTTTAATTAAAGCTAAATAGATTTTTCTGCTTTCACGTTCCTGTCATTGAAATGATTCATACACAGTCATGCATTGTAATTTTCTGATCACAAACACCCGGCAAAGTATGCTAGTAAATGTCATCCAAGTGTCATTTATTGCCGCCGGCTTTGTTGTTAGCCGCTTATTGTAAACAAACACACATTCTGAGACATATTTGTACACCAACATCTCCAGCTTTCAAGGTCTTCATGTTGAGTAGCGCTCCCATTTACACCCAGAACCACTCACCAATCGTATCATATAATCACGGCCTCGAGCGGGAACTGAACATTGGCTTACCAAAATAACAGTGTGCTCGTGTGTGTGCATACATTTCTGCAAGCCCTTAACTTTGTGTGTTTGTGTGTGTGCCTAGTGAGACAGAGTACATGTGAAGGGGAATTTGTGGCAGTTATGATGTAGAGTAGGTTCCCATATGCTATGCATGAGCTATTTTTATGTGCAAGCAGAATCACTGTATTAAGGGGAAGCTAGAAGCTGAGTTCTTGTTTTCCATCACTGAACTAGAGCATGTGCAGGAGTCACTGCTCTGTAGATTAAAAAAATAAAATGCAGCCTGTGGATTGTAGGTGTTTATACTGTATTCATTCAGCACCTCTTAAAATATATACATTTCTACTATGCTACAATTGAAAGCAAATTAAACTGATTTGAAAAACAATCAATCAACAGAAACAATCTAACCTCATTTGAATGAGGCCTTAAAGAGACCATTAATTATATTGCCTTAAATTGCATGGAATATCATGTGTGTGTGATTGTGTGAACTTTTCCAGCCAGTGTGAACCAGAGCCCCTGGGGTGATGGGTTGGGGGGGTGGAAGGGGTCAGACCTCCCCAGCCCACCTGCCTCCACCTTTGAGACGAGCAGCAGGATCAGCCCGTCCACTCGTTCAGCCTCAGGGCTCCGTTGTAAAAAGCACTCTAGCTGATAGATAACAGCAGAGAACAAAAGAAACAGGGTACTAATGGCTCGTTTTCTCCTCCTCCTCATGTAAGACATGATCTGTCCATCTGGCCGACAGTAGACCCCGGCTGCTGTTCTTTTCAGTGGAGTTTACTATTGAGCCAAGAGCAACTGTTGAGTTTTATTTTGTCAGGCCAAATCTAATTAATTAGCAGGTCACCAAGCATATTTGCTCTATTTTCCCCAGAAAAATTAAAATAACCAGAAATTACATGATGAATAGTCATTTTGAGTTCTTCTTCAGAATTCACTCTTTTAGAAGTTAAAAGCTCATTTGTAGTTCTACAGGCTTAACCTAAAAAATAAAGTCTTCCACTGGGTTATTATACTATAATGACTCTTTCAATTGAGATTAAACATTGTCATTTGGGCTATTCTTTTTTTTTATCTTCGTTGCACAGATAGTTAGAGACATAGCTTTAAAAACGTTGAGTTACCGTCATTGATTAAACCCTATTTGGCTGCTTGTGGCCAGCTTACATCCATAGACTGTCACTCTTGAGATCATGGTTCTTTTCCTCATAAAATTCTAGTTCCTTTGTCTGAGTAAGGGGCAAATAAAGAGCTTTGGAAGAAAGCCTTTAGCTATCCATCTAGTAATCTACTGGAAGGATGTTGATTTGCTCCTTGAGCTGCAGTGCGCAAACCCTGTTTGTGTTCTTATGGGTCTATTACAGTGCTGAACAGCAGGAAAGGCTTTCTGTGCATTGATTCGGTTCATGGGGATGTATTGAGACCTGGTGTTAAGTGGTTTCTGTGTGTGTTTGTGTGCTAGATGTGAGAGAAAGAGGAAACATGCTTCTTCCCATTGTTGGTGGTAATAACCTTTTCAAGTTCATAATCTCTGCAGTTTTTCAGCGGGAGAGAAGTCCGCAGTGCCATACCCAGGAGAGGGCTTATGTGTGTGTGTGAGTGTGTGTGTGTGCATTTGTACATGTACTGTACTATGTGTGTCAGACTCACTAGCATGGGGCGAATAAACCCATCTCCTCGTTTCTATGGTAACGCTCTGTGTCTGCAGAATGGGTGTGATTCAGGCTTTCAGGGTTCAGGCAGCATTTCAGTTCAGACAGGCACACACACACTTGTACTTCTGTGCTTGTGCAGACCTATAATGCATTTTCTAGTCTCTAGCATAACCTTAACCATCAAAACTAAATGCCAAACCTAAACCTAATTCTGACCTAAACTTTAAAACCAAATGTTGACCTTCAAACAGCTCTTTTGAAGTAGTAAGGACCGTTCAAAAAGTCCTCACTTTTGAAAAATGTCCTTACTCTGTTGGTCAAAAACTGTTCTGGTCCTCACTATGTAGCAAGTACAAGCAAGTGCATACACACACAGAGGTGGCAGTACAATTGGGCCCTTGTTAAAGCTGTGCCGGTAGCGGAACTTGTACTTGGGTGGATGGATGGGGAGAAGTGTGTGTGTGTGTGTTTGTGTTTGTGTGTGTGTGTGTTTGTGTTTGTGTGTGTGTGTGTGTGTGTGTGTGTGTGTGTGTGTGTGTGTGTGTTGGTGAGGGTTAGTTTAACAGACAGGCCTTATAACCTTTATAACCAGACACGTAAGCACAAACCTCACACATATAGATACACAACTCTGATAAGAGCACATGCACTATTTATCTTGGGACAACCCTATCCATGTTTTGCATTTGTAGCTTTGTATGTGTGAGAACATCATCTACCAGATTACTTGCAGATCAGCAGATTATTATTGTTACTATTGTCAGCAGACATCCATTCAACCCACATTTAGCTTCAGACAATATAGAAGGATGCTCAGAATCTTTCAGATTTTAAATGTCTGCCTCATAATTTTCTCTTTAAAAATCTCCATAGTTAATCTTTTGCTTAGGTTTGAATTGAGGATGCCATAGATGAGCTTTCTAGCACAGTTCCAGCACAGGTAGGGCTGATCAATGTGTTTGTTAAAGGATATCAGGTCTTAAGAGGCCTGCAGAGCTAACGCTGAGATTTTATTGCTCTGCTCACGTACATATAAAGGCACATGCCCAGTACCACTTCTCTTTGCACACTGTATGCATGCAGACAAAATATATTGAATGAGTAAATTGCATTGTGTTTGATCAGTTCCCCTTTCACAGACACCTGATTCTATCAGTCTGTCTAAATGCCTCGGTGGGACGGAAGAGGAGCCAGTGTTGAGGAGCTGTGAATCCTGCTGGAATCAATAATACAGCAATATAGTGTCAGGATAGGGGGATGTGGGGGTGGGTGTTGAGAAGAGGAGGAGGCAGCTCAATCATGCGTGCCTGGAGTGAGAAGTGATGGAATCAAAGCTCCATCTTTCTCTTTCTCTCTGTCTTCCCTCTCCCCCTTCTCTATTTGTCTTTTTTTCGGAAGCCACCCCTCCACCTTTCTCCCTCATCACTCATTCCCTTTCTATGTGAATATAGTCTTTTTTGAAAAGCCATATGACTATTTCCAGTTCCCCATGTGTGCCTGAGATATGATTAAATCATGAAAATTGGCAAATGACATACTGACTGAGCCAAGGACGTTTCTGCTGTCACAGCTACAGTGAGGCAGGGAAGCTTTACATTTAAAAGCTGTGTGAGCATCTGTGTGCGTGCATGTGCACGTGCATGCCTGTCGGTATTTGTAGCACATCGCCATGACATGATCAGTGTGCTGGCTGATCTCTCTCCTGCAGTGTCCATCATGTTTTATGGATGAGAGCTAAGCCTTCACCAGCTAATCCAAAAGACATATTAGTCTACTATAGTTTAGCTTTATTAGCCTGCAGTTAATCCTCAAAGCATGGTATAACCCACATCTTTCAAAATAACATACACTATTTAAATAGCAACATATTTAAAGTGCTGTAGTGGTAGTGCAGCCATTTCATAAAATAAAGTTGGTTGGACTTGCATGATTTAGGTTGCATCTCTTGTTTCTTTGTTTTGGCTGTTTCCTTTTATCTTCAGTTCTCCATATGACATGGAATATAGGCTCCATGCACACCCCTATCAGGCGGGAGAGATGAAGCAGTGACTGTGCCATGCTCTGCAAGAAAATACGCAGTGGTGTTAGCACATCTATCAAGCATCTATACTGCATTAGTCCTGTATTAGTGCTACAATCTGTCTTTTAACTGTCAGATACAGAATATAGATTAAAAATAAGAGAAATGACATCACATGCTCATGTTGTCTTGGGATTATTCAGAAAGCTGTGAGCTAACACCCAGGCAGATCAGAGGAACCAACAGCAACAAGAGCATTTCAATGGACCCTTGAGATTGGATGAAAAGGAAGGAAAAGTGGTGCTGAATAGGCATAGTGTTGTACTAAGCTCATGACTGTGCACAATACAGATCATTCCTTTGCATAGTCTTTTACTGAAAAGCAGGGAAATCAGTTAATCATTTGTACGAAAAAACTATCTGTAAAAAGTGATACCTGCACTGGAGCTAAGCCTGTACCCTAATATTGTCCTGTACATTTGTTCAGTAAAAGATAAATACTTGAATCCCTAGCTGTGTGAGCCTATAGTGATAAATTGAGTTGTCATCACGTTTTGTTTGGGTGGTATGAAAAGAGAAGAGGACTGACTGAAAAACACAGCCTGAAATGTTGTGCTTGCACAGCAAACACATGCTGCCATTGAAGGGGACAGGTGGGGTGTGTGTTGATGGGAGGCAGTGGTCAAAAACGGGACAGGTGGTTTTGGCGAAGGAGAAAAGCGTGTGTGTGTGTTTTGTATGTTACTGCCAAACTAAAGATCCAGTTGGAGTTGTCCTCTCTGTGGTGACTCATCATTCTGTACAAAGCTAAAAGCACAGTTAGCAGTTTGCACAGGCTTGCAAGATATATACAAACAACTCGTCTGCTAGTGTTTTTCCCCTTAAAAAGAAAAAAGCCACTATGCCATGAAATTTTGTGTCCGTTGATGTATGTAGCTGTTCATGCCAACACACATACAACAGATATGACATGAAGAATTAACTTGCCAGCTTTTAGCCAGTTCCTGGGCTTGCTGTATTGTATTAAAGTATTATAAATAAAAATCAGTTTCTCTCTGAAGTAGATTAGACACAACTCGTACTAAAACTTAGATATTTTAGTGACTCTATGCTGCGCAGTTTTCTTTGATGAGGCAGATTTTTGTTTCTTTGCCCTTTCAAGTGTTGGCTGATTTTGCCCAAAGCGGCTGTCATGAGTTCTACATGGTGGCTTGGCTGTCAGGCACACCAAATGCCTCTCTGTGCAACACCAACTGTGGCTGTCTGAGCTACACTGATTATTCTGTCTGACGCTTGTTGAGTCAATCTGTCTCAGTCTTCAGACAGTATGGCTGTTGGTCATTTCTGACTGGAACTGCCTGATATTAGTCATCATTGCTATCAGAGTCACCATATAACATTACTATATGTGATATCTTCGCATCAGTAATATTTTAGCCTTTACCATATTTGCTGATATCTATGTGTTTCTAAAACATTTGGTTGGTTTTATGTTGCTATGTTGCTATTTTGTATCAATAATGATGGCATCACTCTTATTACACACATTTTTTGGCTGAGCTTCCTTCAGAACCTGTCCTCTCCCCTCCCAGTATGGAATTTATATTTTACAGAGGTTTTTTTTATATATATCAAAACCCAGTCATTGCTTTTTAATCATATACTTGATGTTTTATGTGTAAAGTTGACTTTACCAATTTAATTTTGCAACAAAATACTAATATATTTACAATACAGTGTGAAACTCAACATCATGTTGCAGGTCCTTGTTGGACTCTATCTGCTTGAAACCAGATGTGAGTGATTCGCTGGAAATCATCATCCCCGTTCTCCACGTCTTCCTCTGTAAACCAGTGGGTTTTTTTTGTCTCTGCATCAAATCAAACAGCCAACAAAAGGTTTCTACGACCATAGGTGTCAGTCGCGCCTGCTGCACGCTCTGATAAGGAGGATATAGCTGAAGTTATGTTTGCAACTGTACTGAATAATTTTCCCTTGACACTGAGAAACGGTGGCACATCTAGGTTCTTCAAACAAGTGACCTGTTGTGTATAAACACAGATGTGTGGTAGAAAAGAGGAGCAAAATCATCAAACCTTGTAAGAAAGAATGCAAATGCAAATAATGCATTTGACATTAACATTAATAATGCATTTTTGGAGTTAGGAAACATGCTCAGAAATCATTGTTTGCATTGATGTATATACATGAATATTGTAATATTGACCATATTTTGATTACGAGTTTCAGGGTTCATCAACATGCCTAGAGACAGAAGGTAATCCATTCAGGTTTAAGTGTTGAATCTCAGACGAGAACAGCTCAGCATGGGATTATAAATTAGTGAGAAAGATAATACATTGCTTACAGACAAGTCTGTGACGCTGAAGAATATCCTACTAGTACTGTGTCTTCTGACTTGGCATTAGCAATGGCTACGTTCAGTATATGATTTTGAAGTCATCTGCTTCCAGTCAACAAAGTTGTTTGATTATTTTGAGAACGCTTGAAAGCAGCACAGATGTGGCTCTATTTTTAACCAATCAAAACCAAATGATGTCAGATTTCCTGCCCCTGCCTTTACCTCCAGGATGAGGTAATGCAATATGTATAGGGCAGATGGTGATGGTTGGAGGTGGGGGGCCTTCTCCAAAACCCCTTACTTATGTAAGCCTCTTTGTCATGACATCAGCAGAAACCTGCATAGGATAGTTGAACCGTCGGGTCAGATGAGTTCAAACTAATCTCAGCCACCAGGTAGATATAAAATATTCAATGTAGCTGACCTTCATGTCCTCTCTGCTTAAAGAAACCTGCCTTTCTTCACAACACAACTGCTATTTGCATTGGATATATACTGCTCTAAAGGTTAGGATTATGAAAATACTTTGGCAGGCTGTCGCCCTTTACTATTTACAGTGCATCAACATGACTATAGGTTGTTTTTAAGTGAATACATTTTGGACCATGTAAGCAAATATTACGCAATATAATTATGTAAAAACATGAATGTAACTATGTTGTACTTACTCATAGCTTGTTTGTCTGCATATGTGTGCGTACATGTGTAATTATCGGTGCATGTGTCCGCATGAGTGTGTAAATTGCAGCTCGTGATTTCATTTTGGTTTTCATGATTGACATGTGAAAAGAGGGGGCCCTGCGGCAAAATCCCACACCAGCAATTTAACGCACGTGAATACCACTGTCACTTGCATCATCATCATCATCATCATCATCATCACACACAAACACGCACACACCCACACATTCACACATTGGATGACATTACAAATGCACATGAGACCTTCTTTCTTGTCCATTATAGGAGATCAATACTGTTAATTTTACTGTCCTCTTCGCTGTTTTGCATCTACACCTCGCCCACATAGTTACACTGTTAAAACTTACACCACTGTTATTATTATTATATATATTATTATATTGGTTGTAGTTGTGCATAATGGATGTCTTCATTTCATATCCATGATTCTTTTTATATACTAAATATGTTTTTGTTTCTTTGCCTGACAGGAGACTCTCCAGCAGTTGGTGATGATGCCTTTGCCAAATGTGCTGGTGCTGGGCCGGAACCCTCTCTGTGGTAGGTTTCAACGTACAACACAAGATTATACAGACCAATACTTTTACCAGTGCTGTGCAGCATTTAATTTGAGTGGTCTTGTTCTCTAAAACATAAGCAAAACAAAAAATGAATCATACCTGCTCCAAGACATTCCTCTAGTTGAGTCACAGAAGGCAATAAGCAGGCATACAGTTCACAAGGAGGACACATGAACATTTTGGCATTAATTAGCAGGCAACAATAGACCAGTTTTAATTATCACTGCTTTGATGTTGCAAGTGACTTTCTTTCTGACCATAGATTTAATTTTCCGGGCACTTTCTTTGTATCTCTGTATGCTCAGTAATGACCTGTGTGTTTGATCATCATTCATAACCCACAGCATTAAAAATTGGACATGATTGCAGAATTAAATGGGACTGAAAGGAGGACAGTGAAAATGCTGATCCTATTGTTAAGGCGATGGACAGATGAATGGTTTGGTTTTAAGGAAAAAAAAAAATTTGGTCATATTAATGGAATTTTTAAATGCTCTGGGACCAACATTTTAAGCCCAAAGGACGAACTTCTCAGACACAAATAGACTTGGTTTTCACGAGTAGACCAGAGTGCTGGTTCATCTGTCCATAATGCAACTTTTATGACATGAAAACTTATGACAGATATCATATTTTAAACAAATAGATTTACAAATTAATTCCTTACAGTGAGCAGTATAATTGTGCTTCTGCCATTAGTCAAATTGGTTCAATTTGCTATCCAATCATGTTGAGCCTGGCTGTAAAACTTTGTTGACAGCCCATAATAGCATCACTATGACCTTTACAGTTGAAAGTGAATCACAACGTAAAACTTCCCTGCCATGGCTTAATGAAGAAGGCTGATAAAAGAAAGCAGACCCAGTCTGTAGACTTATATTACCTAGAGTGTTAAATTTATTTCACCATTTTGCAGCAAAGCTTTGACCTTCTGAACCCAGCTATGCTATTTGATATGTCTAAGCAGCTTTAAAGCAGCTGTAGTGCAGTGTCAAGTGTTTCATTTCATGAAATCGTTTTGGAGCAGCTTGACCTCTGCAGCCCCAAGTGCTACTTAATACTCCAATGTGACCTTGATGTAGCCACAGAGGAGAGAAGATAACTAATAGCAGACCATCATTTAAGATCATGGTGTGCTGCCTGTGGAAATAAAAGGTTTGTGTGGATAAAAGAAGAATTGTGTGATGAAAACACACTTGCCTCTCAGCCCACGTACACCAGTTATTGTCACAAAAGCCCCCACTGCAAAACTTTTGCTCAGACATCTCAAGGTCATTGAATCAGTTGTTTTTCATTTTGAAAACGAGTGTTCATACAAAGATTCACAGCCTTTGTGTACACCTCTGCAAATGCAATCATCAGCCCTTCAAATTGAATTGTCTCCAGGCTCAGCTGGCAGAGCCTGTTGAAAGATCTCTTTCAGCTTTTTTAAGCATATGAAATGGCTTCTAAATCCCTGTCCTCCCTCAGCTGCCTTTATCACACTTTCACCACTGCCATTGCTGTTATTTTTGGGTTTTCAGCACTTGTCAATGGTCACGGTTACCTCTGTAATTTTTATACACCCCCACGGTCATGAAGGGTAAATAAACTAACAATAGAGCTGGAGTGTACACACACATTTGGATTTTCTGTTTCACGGCTGGTTATTTTACCTTTAGGGATAAAAAAAAAAGCATCTGCCTCTGTCCTGCCAAATTAACAATATGAAAACAAGTTTTCATCATGACCAAATTCAAAAATATCTGCACAATATTGTTGATGTTGTTTTCAGTTTATTGCAGTATTCAAGTATTTGTAATCGTTATTACACATATTTGTTCAACTACTATTTATAATGGCTGTCTGCAGCATATGTCATAACTCGCCTTCCTTTTGGCTTTTTATTAATTCCTTTCAGTGTTGCTTCCCATAATAGCCCAGTCTAATCATTGTGGTCAAGAGGGATTCTTTCATGAGCGGATCTCCCAAAATAATATTTATTGTTTGAGTATATCACAACTAATTGAACAGCATTACATTTCTGAAGATCAGCTGTATGTACAGGGCCTTGAACATCTTCCAGATCTACAGCCTTACACACTAGCCCTAAAGTTGACCCAGACAGGAGAGGAGGGCAGCTCCAAGCTAGTGGACCAGAGCAGGCAGAAAGCATTAGACTACATTCCTCTGGGTTTCTTTTGCCCTTTACCCCCTCGCTTGTCAGATAATCATTCAGTCAGTCAGACCGGCGGTGGCTGTGGAGTCTGGCTCGGTGGCTCAGCGGCTGCCAGCTGAAAGTCATTGGCCATGTGGCTTTTATTATGCTCTCATTAGGGGGCAGGGGACAACTCTGTGTGTGTGTGAGTGCATGCACGTGTGTGTGTTTAGTTGGTGGGTGGGGGAGGGGTGCATTCAAAACAGTGAACAGTGGGAATGCACTGTTGTAAGGGCTCTGGTATACTTTAGTCTGTCTTGTATATATGTGCACAGTGAGATACACAGACACGCACTCCCCTGGGCATGCAAGTGGTGTTCAGTAGGAATGCCTGCATGCATATGTCGGTGCACACACAGTGCCTCCTTTGTTTAGTCTTTCTTAAAGCCTGTGAATTTTCAGCAGTGATCTGGTCTGATCTTTTGAAAACTTCAGTCTCTCCCCTCAAAATCTGTTTGACTATCAGTGGTACTGATGTCTCTGCTGGTCTGTTGTTGCTTCACTCTCTTGCAGTTATTTATGGCATCATTATTGCATAAATTCAGTCTGCAACAGAGACTGACTACAAGAACCTCACATCCTGTCTCTCCACTACTCCCACTGAAGGAAAACACTGTGCAGTTGACAGATTGCCTTATACAAACCTTTCATAAATATAAATGCATTTTATGAATAAATATGGTCGAACATATGCATGATATGAGTTAAACATGGTTTTAACTGAAAGACCTTCTCAATAAGCGTAAATCATTTTAACAGAAGTAACAACTGGAGAGACAACTGTTGACAGCTGACAGAAAACATAAAATGAGGAGCCTGACTGTGTGTCTTCCAGAAGAAAAGTCAGGCCTGCTATTTTTGCTAGAAAAGTTGTGTTCCATGTGTGTAGGCACATTTTTGGTGTGTTTACAGAGTCTCTTTTCACAGTGTTTTAGTGTTTCCATATCAAAGAATAGAATGGACAAAATTGTTTGTCTGTACGACTGAAGGGACTGTTGGACGTGCTTTGAAAAATATGAGAATGAAACAACCAAGTAAACAGGAAAACTATGATTGAAACCATTTTAATTTGGCCATTATTATTTTTTATTTTATCATTTTTTCTGATGAACTGTATCCAGTTCAGTGTTCATTGCATAAAAGAGGATAGAGTTGCAAGCCTTGTTGCTCTTGACACTGACCTCAGCTCTAGGCTGTCTGTCTGTGATGTCACTTGACACTCTATCTCGCCTTATAAAGCACAAAAGCCCTAAAATAATCTGAAAATAAGGTTCAGCCTTCTCTGTCCTCTGCTCCAGTGAGATGCCTTGAATGCACTCTGGCATGCTGTCAAAGCAAATATCCGATTGCTTGTACCAGTTTTACCGCTGACAATGCAAGCTATCGGGTCCTGAATGACTCTGTTCATAATGGCAGAGGAGAGAGTTGTAGCAATTGATTGCACATGCACGCAAACACATTTATTTCCTTCATATTCACTCACATCCTCACACACAGGTTAACAATGGCTTTGCAGGAAGAAGGGTTAGTCACTGTCCGTCTGACCCCTTGTTTCCGGCTAGGAGGATAAAGGAGGGAGGGAGGAAAGGAGGTGAAAAAAGAAGCCTAGACAAGTGAATGCAAACACTAGGCAGGCACAGATGATTGGAACAATGTTGAAGGAAGGAAGGAAGGATGGGTGGATGCGTGTTGCATGGAATAAATAGATGGATCAACCGTGTGTGTCAGAAGGGGGGAAGAAAGGGATGGAGAAAAGATGAGACTGCACAGAGAGATGGGTAGCGCCTCCTTGAAGCCTCCTTGCTGCTGCTGGAGGGAGTTTTCTCTTTTCTATTTTCAACCTTGCCTCTTTGCCTTCCTCCTGCTCTTTCTCTCTCTCGGTTTCCCTATTTCTATATCCCTCCCTTGTGTTTGTTGCTTGTGCTCTGTGGTGCTTTCCCTCTTTTGTCTTGTTTCCTTTCATCTCTCCCTCTCACTGTTTCTCCTTCTTGTTCTCCCTCTCTAGCTGTATAAATTATTTATCCTATGAGGTCCCTTATCTTTCTTATTTTGCTCCAGTAGATTTGCTGAGCTAAATCCCTTCCCTGACTAGAATAGGTTCCTATGGCTCTAATAGAGTACATTAAGCCCTGGAGCTGTGAGAATTAAGTTCTATCCAGTCTTTCCTCTAGGCCCAAATTCACTCATATTCTCTTTATATGCTTAATTTTTTTATTTTCACTTCTGTTCTATTGCCATCACCTCCAGCCTTTTCCTTTATCTGTGATGTCCGACAAGCAGGCAAGTTTCCCTGAGAAAAACAAAATGCACCATCTCTCCTTGGCTGCAGTACAATACAAACAGCTGAATTTCCATATCATGATAGAAACATCTAGACATTAGCTAGTCCTAATGGGTATATCAACAGTGAAAGCGCATACAAAGGAAAACCTCCTGCAAAGCGTCACTATTCCACCAGCTGTAAGGCAGAATAACCTACTGTGACATCACTGATTGGACCATGGCCAAAAAGCTGAACACTTTCGAAGATTCAGTCTATAGAGAGCCACACAGCAGCAGGTTTATATTCCTCATTAATATTGGTTCATCCTTTAAACTCCGACAACCATTACTAATCCTTGTTTTAGCCTATGATCGAGTATTAATTGTCTTGAGTACAATATTGGTCTCCCACTTCAAAGATGATTTAACCTTTTTCATTATGACCACATGGAGGACTCTCTTGCTCAATAACACATTGACTTGTGTGTCTCTATTGATTCAAGAGGAACGAGAGAAGGGAGATTGATTTGATTGTTTAGAGGATTCTGTAAAATTGATGGATAGATCGTTTCAGTGCATATGTTCTGTTTTGGCAGATTGAATTTTCCCAAGGGGACTGCTTGGTCATCTGTTTGTTACTCTCCAAATTGGTGCTTAACTCTGACAATCAGACTCCTTTCTCCAGACATTTTTATGGAACATTTTTCAGCATTTAACTTCCAAAAAAGTTGTTTTATTCATCAAATTTGTTTTTGTTTTATTGAAATGTCCCACAAAGGATTAAGTCATAGATCATATTTGTCTTTGTGTGCGCCTGCTGTTTAGCTGTTCCTGCTGTGATGATTGGCCCATTAAGCTGAGAGGCAAACAGACCACCCTATACAGAAAACATGCTGTCACTAATCTGGCTTTATTATTATTAGAGCCGGACAGTGTTAGCACTCACTACCCCCTGGGCCACTTGATGAGCTGGCTTATCACACACACACACACACCCTGCTCCAAATAGGGAAAACACACAGTCCTAGTATAGACATAGACACAGATGCTCACGACTTGCATATACCACACCACTTAGTCAGTGTAACTCACACATACACCACCTGGTTTACAGTTCCCAAATCCCACAGATGAGCTCAGGCCTGTTGAGCATGCTAGCAGCTGTTTGTGGGTTTCAGCCGTTTCTGACAATATGTCCTGACATGTGGAAGAGCACTGGAAGTTCTTCCTGCCAGCTCACTCCACTGTGGAAAACACTGTGGCACTGAAGTTAGAGGAAGAGATTTTATTAGAGTGGAAACTGTAACAACCTAAGAATTTAGTTAATTAGAATATCCGAGTAAATGTGGGATGGATGGAGGATTTTTCCTGCCTCAAAATGAGGCAAATGTGGCACCTCAGTTGTGACCTGCTGAGTCTTGATTTGTTTTTTATAGGAAAATGTGTCAGAGTGGGCAGATGAGTAAGGCCCTATCTACCAGTGAAACATCTGCTATGACCTAGATACATTTAATAGCTAGAATAGAAAAAAATGACAATTTAAAGCACCATTTGAAACGTGGTAGTGCAAGAATTGCTTTATAAATATCAACATCATTATCAGTTACCACCCTCCATTAGTCACCACATAAGAGCAGACATTTCTAACATCTATCACTAGAATTTATTCATCAGCCCCAAAACCTGATTAAACAGAATATCAGACAAGGCAAAACAGAAGCAACACAATTAGAATGGTTGCAGATTGTTTGCTGTTAGACAGTCATTTTGTTTAGTGTTTTATGCAGACATACTTTAAGTGGTTTGGCTGGAGTCATAACTGTCTGTATCTTTGTGTTTTTTCATTAGAGCAAGGTCTGGAAGAGATGAAAAAACTGTTGCTGCTGCTACTAGGCTGTGCTGTCCAGGTAAGAGCACCGTTTAGTCCACTTTACACACTTCACATATGCATATTTAAACATCAATACTATAAACGGTCCCACACCATGATGTTTCCTACATTGTAAAGGTCCTCAACTGAGTTATTTGCTGAATGTTCTCTACTTTTATTGGTCATGTTGTAGCAATTTATTTCCAAAGTCTCCATATGGCCCAGCCTCCCTTGATTACAGCCATTTGCTCCCTTTGATAAAATGAATGAACTCTAATGCTATCATACAGCTAATGCTGTGTAACGAATGGCGTAACAGACCTTTCCTGCTTTGTGACAAAGCCCCATTCAGCTATTACTCATTGCATTTCAAACAAGACCTGACCTTTCACCAGCTCTATTGTTTTAGCAAAAAGACACCATAGTTGCATTCATGTGAGTAACTCTGACAATATTCTCTCTACTTCAAGCTTGTATTAAGCAAAGCAGGACCTGGAGCTGAAGAAGAAATAGCTCACAGTGAAAAAGAGCTCCTTTGCTCCACAGTCTTTTTAGAATCTCATCTTCAGCCAGAAAGAGAGGAAAATTATCTTTGTGTGATCCAGACGATAAACTTTCTTTTGAAGACTAGACTACTTTCCTAGATACAACTACTGCTTCCTGTATACCAGAGCAGCTTCTGCCTTTTTTTCTGCAGTGCTGGTCTACTAACCTCCAGTTGACCCCCAACCCACCTAACGCTTTGACATCTTCACTTCTCTTCTCTTACATCCCCCTTTGTTTACAGTGCGAGAAGAAGGAAGAGTACATTGAGCGTATCCAGACTCTGGACTTTGACACCAAAGCTGCCATAGCATCCCACATCCAAGAGGTATTTCTCCTCCATAGTAAACAAAACTGGAGAGAATTAAGATATGTAACCTTCTAGATCTCCTTTGGAATGCAAAATCTGAATGTACCATTGAACAGTCATCATTTTCTCTACATCAGGGGGCAAAATCTTTATCTTTATTGATGATATAATACTTTGATTTTAGGTGACTCATAATCAGGAGAACGTAGTGGACCTGCAGTGGTTGGAAAGTGGAGAAATGCCTCCTGAGGACCTAGACAGCCTCTCCCGAAACCTGGCTTTCCACCTCAAACACCTGGTGGATGAGAGGGACACACAGTTAGAGGTAAAAACATATATATGAAGTTTTTTGAGTGTAGATTTATTTAACCTTCCTTTTTCAACCTAGGCAACATAAACCAAAAACCAATAAACAAGTACATAAACAGAGTAGAACAAAGCACAGCTTGTAAAATGGTTTTCTGTTCTCTTCCTGGGTGTGAATATTGCTGATGAAAATGACGAGCTACTTCTAGTAAGGTTATGTGGAAACTTTGCCCTTTTTTGCTGTTACCACAAAAGAGCAGCCCCAGGAAGGAAGGGTTGAAACTGTTAACTGTCTCATGGATGGAGGGTGTGTGTGTTTGTGTGTGTGTATGTGTGTGCTTTAGAGTATATGCGTCATTAAATGAGTTTCCAACCCATAGGGTGCAGATGCCCACGACTGATATAGCAGATCTTTGTGTGTGTGTTTTGTGTGTGTGTCAGGGGTTCTAATAGCCTCCAGATTATCACTGTGTAGTCCAGCCGCTCTCAATTAAAATCCCATTTCCTGTCACGGGCACTAGATCAAAATAGGCTGTGTGTGGGAGTATGGATGTACTTTTTGCCCCAATGCCTGTGTTCTAGTTTTGGGTGGTGGGGGTGCTTTGGGTGAGTTCATGGATCTGCTCTTCTCTTTACTTCTATCCCAGTTGTTGAATCCCACTTCTGACTGTTGTAGAGCTACAACAATTAGTCGATTGAAAGAAAATTAATCTTCAACTATTTTAATAATCAATTCATTTGGTCAGTCATTTTTAAAGCAAAAATGTAAAATGCTTGCTAGTTCCTGCTTCTTAAATAAAAGGATTTGCTGCTTTTTGTTGTCATTTATGATATTTATGATAGGAGATCAATTGCAACACTGGTTAGTTCTGTACGAATTACCTTAAATACAGGTTTGAAATTGTATTTCTGTTCTAACCCTTTTTCACACCCTTTCCATCCAGACCATAGTGGAGTTAACCCAGGAGAGAGACTGTGTGCAGCTGTCTCCACTGGCTCCCTGTCCGACCCAGTCTCCCGGTGACTCCCCCAGTATGAGGAGGACCGAAAGCCGACAGCACCTGTCTGTGGAGCTGGCTGATGCCAAGGCCAAGATCAGACGCCTTCGACAGGAACTGTGAGTGGCTCGGCTTCTCCGGCTTCATTAATAATTACTGATATTGGCTTAAGATGACAGAATGAAGAAAAACAGATATGACACCTTGTCGATCTCTCTAGTTAGCCCTAGAAGAGGTAAAGAACTACATACAAAGAGCTGGAAATAGACAGTGACATTTAACCCTAATCTTTTTTTTGCTATTGTAGTTCCCATTTTTGCTTCTGTAATTGTCATCTGTTTCTATCAGAACTTGGAAGTTTAAATCTCAGATGGCCAGTTCATAATGATGATGTCTGGTCCTGATCAGCAGGAATAGATACTTCTGTCATCCATGAATTGAAAATACACTTGACTGTAGCTATACGCTGGTTATGAAATGTCTTCATTATGAATTTGAGTTCTATAATTTGTAACCTTGAATTGTCTTTTGTGGACATTCTCATATCGGGACTGTGTCAATGGTCTTCAAAATGTTTCTGCATAGTTATTTATTTAGTATATTATGCCCTTTTTTGGACAGCGATAGTGGAGACATGGCAGGAAGTGACGGAGAGGGAGAAATGAAATAAAAGCAGCCCCAGGGACATTCCATTTTCTGGTTGTCTTAACCTTCTGTGGGGGTGAACCATTTCTAGCATAGTTGTTAAATTAAATGGTGTTTTTTGCTTTCTGGAGACCTGACTGGTTACATCCTTTTATTAAACAATGTTGAGAAATCAAGAAAGTATTGAAATGGTATGCTCTGATTTGTCAGCCCTCTGTGTTTATTGGGAGTTTTACTGACTGTATTCAAGCCTAAGGCATGACGCTGCAAGAACAGTGACAATGCAGAGAGGAAGAGAGCTGGAGACTAGCAAGCCATTTCCTCCCTACATCTCGATTACTCATATAAGGCCTGGCTGCTGTGATGTCTCACACACTCGGGTAAACCCCTCCCTCACAAACCTCGGAGAGCCCTTTTAAATTCTGCCTATGAATAATAGAGCTTCCTTTTTCAAGTGCTATAATCCCTTGCCATATGAAGGCTTAATGGTCAACACAGATCAGTTAAAAGAGAAGGAGCAGCTTCTGATATGGGGAAGTATTCAAAAGTTACACAAATATGGCATCTGATTTAACAGACCGGCTGGTGTCATTAGGTTGGCGTTGATGCTGAATGCTGAAAGTCAAGGGATGTGTAATATTTCATAGTCTGTCCCTCTTTTACATGTTTTCAAGATCCCCGCTGAAAACTAAGAACCTTGGATTATTTTTCAAGGACAGTCTTTGTCAGGTCAGACAAGATGTATTGTGCACTGGAGTGGTTCTGCTTTCCAGACCAGAAGTCCATTCATCACCTTAGCAGCATTAAAGTTAATGCAACCCCTGGTGTTTTATAAATATTAAGAATTTTGTCAGAGCTGCTCAAAACATTCAACATGCCCAAACCATCTGCCATTTAAAGCTTGTTGCAAATAAATTTCTGTTAACTCTGAATAGTGACAGATTGCAGACTTGCTGTCCCCGACTGTGTCCTTTAACAGAGAAATAATCTAAGAACAACTCTTTGTAAAAGGAAATGTATTCAAACAAGACCTTAATATTTAAATGGTGTCTCATTACACTCCTGTATTTTGCAGGAGGCATTGTTTCGTCTTCTTTTGTCACATAAACAATGGTGTGTGTGTGAGCGCTAAATACAAGAATGATGGTTCTTTAATTATTGGCTGTAGCTCATGATGGAGCGCAGGTCACCCTCTGCTTGATCACATGAGAGAGTGAAAAGCATCCTCTCCTTCATTCATTGTGGTTCTTGGGCTGAAAAGCTCTGACATTCATCACTGTAGACATCTCTCTTATACAGCCTTGACCTACATTGTGTCAGTTTCTTGTGTAGACTGAAATAGGGCCACAGAACAACGTCTGACCCAATGAGTTATTTTGTTTGTCGGTTGCTATAGTCCTTTACTTGTTGCTGTGTTGTCTGTGATAGGAAAGTATTGTCATGTGATGGGCCAGACAAGGGACAAAAAGGGCTCTAAGTCTGTCCATGCTGATGTTGTCTGATCATATGTTTGCGATGTTTCTCTAAGGCAGAAGAGGGCTGTGTTTGTTGTGTGTGGGTGTGTGCACATGCACAGATATTGTCTCAGTATACAAATGTAGATGTGTGTCTGTTGTGTGGTCTTGTGTGTGTGTCTGAAGGAGACCATGTCAGAGCTGGGGGGTATGGTTCAGTGTTCCCACAGTGGTCTGTTTGTTAATGTTTCTATTAAAGCTACTTGGCTGCTTTTCCTCCTCCTGTTTAAGCTCAGACACACATTTAGAGTCATTTTTACAGCTGCTATTCCTCAGTTAGTCTTAAGTCGATTCCCAGACCAAAATGTTTTTTGTGCTTCTTCCATTTGTCTGCCTCTTAAAGTCTCTTATTAAGCATATTTACAAGCAAAATGTAAATTATAAATTGATTCGAAAAAGATGGAATTGAGAAAAAAAGAAATTCATCACTGATTTACCCTTAGTGCTGTAAAGAGTTTCTGAGTTTGGGGTCAATCTGACACAACTTGAATGTCAGTAGATCATTAACTTCTACAAATTCTAGCCATCTCTTTCAGATGAGAGGCAGGAAAGTTTTGTTATGCTGGAATTAATTATTACCAAACTTAATGAGCACATTTAGTTTTGCAAGTTGATAGAATTTTAAACCAGTCTGCTGTGTTGTAATCCTTGTTCAACCCATATGTCTACCTGCAGGATGAATTCTTTGAGTGGATTATTTGTTTATGTAGACTTGAATATTGAAGGTCAGTAAGGTTTATCTTTCATTTGTCAAATTTGGTAATGGTAATTTTCTTCTTGGGGAGTCATACTGACATACTATTATAGTTAAGCTCATATTACACATATTAGAATATGTGGTGATGTCTACCATAAAAGCTGTGTTTATATAAAGTCTGTGTGTGGTGTATTGTGTAGACAAATGTGATGAATAAAGGTTGCCTTTATTCCTTGGCTTTTCAAAAATGGCAGTGCGCACAAATGTTTGTGTCTGTGCCTGTGCGCACACGTGACGCGTGTTAAACCATTAACATAAGCAGCGGAGCCAGCTGCATCCATAATATGAGCCCAAAGCTAATCTGCCATGCTTGAACTGACAGGTGTTTGTGATTTGGTGAAAGAGTGTTGTTGGGTGAGTGGGGAGGGGCTGCAGGAGGTGGAGGGGGTTAACTGATGAAACAGAAATAGGTAAATATCCTTCCTGGGAATCGACTCCAACTTCCCAAATAACGTTAGCTGTGGGAGGAAGGAGGAGATAAATGGGAGAGCATGAAAAAGGATGCCTTTTCCTTATTGAGATGCACCCCAAGACTCCAGAGAGCTGTAATCAAATAGACCATCAGATGTTCAGTGGAGCGGTTTCATGCACACACACACACACACACACACACACACACACACACACACACACAAAGAAAGAACAGCATCTCAGGAATGCAGTCGTTTTCCTTCAAAGCAGTGTGACACATTCTCTCCTCTATAGTAGGAGCCTGGAGAATTTGCACACAAACACACACACACACAAATTCACTCAGACAGCAAATGTCAGGCTGCCCTATTTCAGTGTCACTTAAACAAATGATACAGGAGAGTGTTAGATAGCAGAGAGCAAGACCCTACTATTGAGGGTGAAAGAAAGAGAAATTTACACCACTTGCACAACCACGTGTAAAACTTTCTTTCCTCTATATTGATCTGTTGCAGTAGTTTCTCCAGAATACAGGAAAATGAGGGGTTTGACCCTCGGGGGCAGATTTGCATTTGTTTACCCCTGAAGTAGTCACAGGGTACTATCTTTGCTTCAGTTGTTTTTAACTGCTGTCTTTCCCCTCTCTGTTTGTCCTTGTGTACTATGCTGAGTGTGATGTCCGGCAGAAAGAGGTTGTTTATTTGTAGCCAGATTCAAGGCACAAACACAGGAAAAACTTTGTGTCCCGACCACAACAACCTAAACAGCACACAATAGACTATATTTACTAAGGAAAATGGGTTAGTGGGTTGATGTTGATGTTTTGAAATCAACACGCGAGTTGCTGATTTTTCTAACTTGCTGACAAAGACCCCATTGGGCTCTTGTCTATGTTGGGTCAATGCTAACAGAATTTTTTTTTGGCATTTCTGCTTTATTTAGACAGTGATAACTGATAAGACAGGAAGATATGAGAGGGACTTGTAGCAAAGGGTCTAGGTTTGAATTGAACCCGGGCTGCTACTGTAAGGGGTCAGCCTTAGTACATGGTATACACTCTACCAGGTGAACTAACACGGCCACTCTAACAGTAGTTCATTAATGAAGAAGCCTCTAAACCAAAGCTCAAAATTGTATTGAAAATAGTGCCTGAATCCGATCACTCTCATTTTGAGACTCTATCACCTTCAAATGGTAAACTAGCATTGCTCTTAAATATTTTTCACCTTCAGTTAACTCCTCAGTCTGACTATCTAACTCTGCTGTGCTAAAACTTAAAGAATTTGTATTACTACAAGCTGTTGCATGACTAGCAGCAATACTTCACTGAAACAGCTCAAAAAATGTACTAAATGCTGTTCAGGCAGATTGTGTGAAATGTAACCATTCTCTGCAACTCAATAGGTTCCTACCATTAAATGATTTAGCTGCAAGCTCTGAAATGGAAACAGCCCTTAAGGAATGTCCTTGTTAATACTCCGAATTGATACACATGCATGCACACTTTAAATAAACTTAGCATATGATTTTTAATGTATGGCTTCAACTTAATCATACGATCAGACACACAAATAATCATATTTTTCTTTTTTCTCTTTTTATTTTGCTACAGAGAAATCTTTATCTTTCTTGACCTCCTGGCCTCTCTCGAGGTTACTGTTTCCATTGTCTCCTTATTGAACTCCTATCCCTGTCTATCTGTTTTTCAGAGAGGAGAAGAGTGAGCAGCTTTTGGACACCAGGCAGGAGCTTGAGAACATGGAAGTGGAGCTCAAAAGGCTTCAACAAGAGGTAATGCCTCAAGTCACAGCGACCCTCACACGCCTACATGCACACAACACACAAACATTCATATGACTTCATCTCCCCTTCACCTGCTCTTCCCTCCTCTTTCTAAGTGCTTTGTGTCTGCAGCGCTGCCAGGCTTTAATCAGCTAGCTAGTGACTTAGCTCATTAGGGGCTATTAGAGCTATCTTTAGTCTGGCAGTAGCCTTGCATGGCATTTGATTTGGAGTGGGCGGCAGGCTGACTGGATGCTGTAAACAAGGTGGATGAGTTCAGGGCATGGAGGACAGTTGTGGCGTGTTTGGACGTGTGTTTGTGATAGTTGATATTGAGGTATTTGCTCTGTTCTTTATCTGATGATGTAACAGACAAGACTTGGGCTGCTAGTTCATAGATAATCTACAAGTCATATAAGATTAGACTCCTTGAACTCACTGACAAGAGTCTGTCGTTGTAGATGCTGTTTGGACTCACTTTTCTTGCACATATTTTGAGAAAATTTATTTCTGTTTTCTGTATTTGGCTATCAACCCTTTCAGAGCTACCAGTTGCTGTCTGATGCTCGATCAGCTCGGGCCTACCGTGACGAGCTGGATGCACTCCGAGAGAAGGCGATCCGTGTTGACAAACTGGAGAGCGAGCTGAGCCGATACAAGGAGAGACTTCACGACATTGAGTTTTACAAGGCCAGAGTCGAGGTACACAACTGCACACACACAAAGCCAAAAAGATGATGATTGAGATACTTGAGCATCATGTAACTGAGGAAAGGAAGTATTACAAATAGAAGTTTTTATTATGTTATATTATGTTTATGTTTTGGATTTTTAACCTGCATTCTCCGTTATTATGGTGTTTTCTGCAGGAGCTGAAGGAGGACAATCAGGTCCTTTTGGAGACTAAGGCCATGTTGGAGGAACAGCTGGATGCTACCCGGACCCGGTCTGACAAATTGCATCTCCTGGAGAAAGAGAATCTGCAGCTCAAATCCAAGATCCATGACCTAGAGATGGTGAGATGATGGATTTATGGATCAGTGTTCCATTGCAGTGATCTGAGATTTGATTGTACAAAGAGGAGAAGCTGGGGTTCAAAACAAAAATCCAGGATCAGTACTAATACTGTTTGGTTGTGCGTGTTCAGGATAAGTTTATCTCAACACACCGTCTATCTGTTGTTTCCAGGAGCGGGACATGGACCGTAAGCGTATGGAGGAGCTGTTGGAGGAGAATCTGGTGCTTGAGATGGCCCAGAAACAGAGCATGGATGAGTCCCTGCACCTGGGTTGGGAGCTGGAACAGCTATCCAAAACACCAGAACTGACTGAAGGTGAGATGGAGCCAAGGACCTTTAAAACCCAAGAACAAGTACAGGTTTCAGAATGTTGACTGGCAGCTAGAGTAAGATAAAGATTAAAACACAAAGAGAAGCGTTTAGGAAAGCAAATAATGGGATGCTGTTAAAATAGCAGCTGACTGTCACCTGGGTTGACCAGGTTTAATGCTTCAGACAACAAACAGACCAGGCTCGGATCATTGGCTCTCGGCCCTGGTCTCATCCCCATGGCCCTTCTGCATTTGCCAGCCTCTGCTGTGTTTTCTTTCCACTTGGTTAAGGCCTGTAATTAATATTCAGTGGCTCTTGGAGGATAATCTGTGTGTTTGGATTATAAAAGCTGTTAAGAGGTTTAACTAGCCAGGGATCTGGATAAAGACTTTGTGTGTATGAGGGGGTTGTTTGTTAAAATGGCACTTTAAAAGCTTTAAGACCTGCAAAGTTGGACCCTAGGGCTTTGTATTTATTTTTCTTGTTTGATAGACTTATTGTAAGATCAACTGTATCAACAATTTTTATTGTGATTGTCATGGCTTGATTTTCTTTGTGGTTTGGACTTTGAACATGAAAAATCTAAACAGAATGTTTATATATTTGTTGAAACACTGAAATATAATCCACATTTTCTTGCTGTCCATTGATTCAGCCCCTCAGAAGTCTCTGGGCGAGGAGGTTAATGAGCTGACCTCGAGCCGTCTGTTGAAGCTGGAGAAAGACAACCAGACGTTACTGAAGACTGTGGAGGAGCTCAGAGGAGCAGCCAGTCAGGACACTGTGACAAAACTGGGCAAAGTCAACCAGGAAAACCAGAGACTGATCCACAAAGTAAGCAATGAACTGTGTATTGAAGGGTTTTTCGGTAAGGGTTAGGCCCACTGTTCTAAGTAATTAACTCTTTGACTTTTTTCTTCTTCTTCTTCTTAATAACTCAAAGTCACACACACAGATATTCTCTTAACAGCTCCTCATTTCATTAGTCATCTCTTTTCAAGGAAGATATTTTGTTAAGCCTTCAGATTGCCAATAAAGTAAGTTGTCTATCATGAGTAATACAATTCCAAAAAATGTGGGTGGCTGCGTAAAAATTAAACAAAAACAAGAGCAATTGTTTGCAGATTGTTTTTGACCTATTCAATTGTTTGTAAATGTTCACTCATTCTGAATTTGATGGCAGCAACATGTCACAAGTTGGGACGAGAGCAAGTAAACAGGTTCATTGGTAACAGGTGATAGTATCATGATTGGGTATGAAAGGTTCGTCCTGGAAAGACTCAGTCGTTCACAATTAAGATGCTTTGAAGTGCATATAGTCACTAAAAATGTTGAATTTTTGTGAGCTTGATGTATCACCATTAAGGTATACTATAGACTATGCTATAGAGAGACTGACTGTGCTGTCTTAAGGCACTTTGCAGCCTTGGTTGGAATTGCAGTTTAATTTTCTTTGCCTCATCAGGGTCACTTACATAATTAGCATATTGGACCACCACTCCTCCACAGTATATCACCCTAAAACTTGACTTTAGGCCTTTTCACACAGTGGCAGTGAGAAATAAAAAAGAGAAAGAAGGAGAGAGTATAGAGGGGGGTGGATGGTAGGATGAAAGCAAAGCTGTAAATCCAGGCAGCCCTGCATTGCCTTTTCTTTTCCAGTCTTTGACTCTCAAACGCCCCTCGCTAAGAGAAGTCTCTCAGCTATTTTCAGAAACATAAGCCTCTCTCTCTGCCCTCTGAATAGAAAGCATGAAATTGTGTTTTTCTCTCACAAAGAGAAAATCCAAAGTGAGAAATTTATTTCTGAGTGCTCGAGGTCTAGAGCCAAAACACATTAAAATGTGAATGCAGCTGCTGGTAGGCTTGAACAACAGACAGTGTCTGAGTGTGAGTGTGTGTGTGTGAATTAACTTGTGTGAGTTTGTCTGCAGAGTTGTGACAGAATGAGGTGATGTATTATGTTTGTATCATGGATTAATAATTGCACCAGCTTCTTTGTGACTTGGAATCACATGGTAACTTACACTTTGATATGTTGGGTACAATAATATTAATAACAAAACGATGCAGGTGATGCTGCAACATAGGATGCAATGCAAGATAATCTGCAGTGCATCATATCTGTAGCTGAAAGGGAAATATACCTCAATTCACCTTGTTATGAACACCAACCAAAAGATTAAAACCTAGTCAACATAATATGATATTTTCAAATGTTGATCATCATTTACAGATGGAGCAGCTGGAGAGTGAACTGACAGCAGACAGAGAGTCGCTCCGCAGCGCAGAGTCACTCAGTACTGACCTGATGAAGGAGAAGGCTTTACTGGAGAAGACTCTGGAAACACTCAGAGAAAACTCAGAGAGACAGGTACACACACACACAATGATTTAATTATTATCCCAAAACCATGTTGTCATCATTTTAAATAACCATCACTCATTCTTATTCTTACATCAGTAGAAAGTATGTAGGTGTATTAAGTCTTCTGAGTGATAACTGCTTCTATGGCACATTTTTGTCCAGTGTTACATAATTAACAGATTAGGCCTTTTTTTTTTCAATATGGCGGAACAGGTTAATACAGTGATATTAGAGAGACCAGTTTTTCTGAGAACGTCTATAATTACGTCAAACATTCATGTGTTTTCAAATACAGTTAATGTTGTCGTCTGTTATATTGGTCAAGCATACACT
Organism: Centropyge bicolor; assembly: GCA_037975185.1. NCBI lineage: Eukaryota > Metazoa > Chordata > Actinopteri > Pomacanthidae > Centropyge > Centropyge bicolor. The sequence goes on from JBBMOC010000028.1 coordinate 2,856,390, forward strand.
CAGATACGTCAACAAAATCCAACAAACAGGGCTTTGAGACTGTGCGTCATACACGCGGCTCTATCTACAAAACCATCATTGATTCTCGTTCCTGGCGACTCCAAGAAAGGAACATGACTAAGCTGAGTAATTTGCCGAAGTCTACAGACTAGAGTTTTTCTTGAGAGCAATCTTTGTGCAATTGATTTGCATTTGGCTCGAAAAAACTATTAAGTGCAAATACCACTATGTTTTATTGACTCCACAGATTTTTAGCACTCTGTGGCCCAGATACAGTCGCTCGCTGTGTGTCTGCAGGGACTTTATAGCTGTTAGACCCAAATCTGACACCTTTGATTAGTTTAACCATCTGATTTGTAAAATCTGGTCTTGATGAGCTACAAAGGCAGAGAAAACACACTACACTCGCAGATTTCTCTAGGTAATTCTATCCAGTTGCATAATGATATGTAACTAATGCAGTGCCATTGCAAAATACATCATTTTAAAATCAACTCTGCTTTTGTATAATCCTCGCTAGAATTCTTTCATACACGCTTACAGAACACAACAACAGAGTGCCATATAGCTTAGTGATCTAAAGTTGATGAGTAAATCTCTAATGTTAAACATGACCCTAGACTGTCATTAAAACTCTGATGTCTGGTCTCCAGCTGAAAGGTCTGGAGCAGGAGAACAAGCACCTAGGCCAGACAGTGTCTTCTCTGCGTCAGCGCTGCCAGGTGGGTGCTGAGGCCCGGGTCAAGGATGTGGAGAAGGAGAATCGGGTTCTCCACGAGTCCATCTGCGAGACAACCGCCAAGCTCAATAAGATGGAGTTTGAAAGGAAACAACTACGTAAGTGGCATGTTATTTAATAGTTTTTGTGGATCACTGCAGTAGGTGTGGGTATGTTTTTTCCTCATTCCGTCCTTTTTCATAGCTAACTTGATTTTGTGGCTGCCTTTTCTGTAGAGCAAGTTCTTGGTTTTTCATTTTGAGTTTACAAAATTCTGTTTGTTTTGTGTCTTTTTTATGCAGGTAAAGAGCTTGAAGTGATGAAGGAGAAAGGTGAGCGAGCAGAGGACTTGGAGATTCAGATGCAGAAGCTGGAAAGGGAAAACGAGAGCCTGCAGAAGAAAGTTGCCAGCCTTGGAATCACTTGTGAAAAGGTCTAGTGCATTGTGATTTCTGCCTGGTCTGTATTTTGAGATGTCTTTGTGCCTGTGTGCTTTGTTCGTCAGTCTGTGTCAGTTTCCCCACATGGTTCAACTTCAATAACGGTTGCTTTATATTGTCAGATTAGATGTGGAATATTAGTTATTTTCCAAATAATTTAACTAAATCTAGCATTAACATAGAAAATAAACTGCTGATATTATAATTGTAACATGAGAAATGTTTGTATTTGGCTTTGTGCATCTTAGGTAACCATTATTAAGAGTTTACCTTCAAGCTGAATAGCTTCCTAGAAGATTGGCAACAATATCCGGCCTCTGTAGCTCGGATTTTCTTATTCCTGTCAGCCTCAGGGAGAAAGATCTTTTGACTATTCACAGTTAAGACTTTATGCATTTGAGTTTCACGATAGGCTGTAATCTCCCCTAGATCAATGACTTATGTTCTGTGTTAGAGAAAAATCTGTTACAAGTTGAGTTCCTCTTTTTCACATATGTGATATTTTGTGCTAACAGCATTGAGTAAAGAATTTTGAGCTGTCAATACACATTAGGACGAAATGCTTTACTCCTCATCTTCATCTATCACTTTTGTGTGTGTGTAGGTGTCTTCTTTGGAGAAGGAGAACACTGAGCTGGAGGCAGAGGGCCGTCGTCTGAAGAAGAAGCTGGATGCTCTGAAGAACATGGCCTTCCAGCTGGAGGCTTTGGAAAAGGAGAACTCCCAGCTGGAGCAGGAGAACCTGGAGCTTCGCCGCTCAGCTGAGAGTCTCCGGTCGGCCGGGGCTAAGGCTGCTCAGCTGGAAGCAGAGAATAGGGAGCTGGAGAGCGAGAGAAGTCAGATGAAGCGCAGCCTGGAACTGCTCAAAGCCTCGTCCAAGAAGACTGAAAGATTAGAGGTAAGACTGAAAGACTGTCGGTCATACAGCAGGTACTTCGTGACTGTGAGACCTTTCACCTTAAATTTTTGTAATTTAGTATCACCAATGAATATTTTCACAGGTAAGTTACAGGGGATCCAGCATATAATAGCATCAGGGAGCGGCACAACTAGTTCATGGATGCTTTTAATATCCTAATCTGGCTTTTCCTCTCCCAGGTGAGTTATCAGGGCCTAGATACAGAGAACCAGCGTCTGCAGAAGGCTTTAGAGAACAGCAGCAAGAAGATCCAGCAGTTGGAGGTAGAGCTGCAAGAGGTGGAGACTGAGAATCAAACCCTCCAACGCAACCTGGAGGAGCTCAAGATCTCCAGTAAACGCCTGGAGCAGCTGGAGCAGGAGGTAGGCAAAAAAAGCCAGACATTATCAATCAATATCAATGATCACATGTGCTGAAATGTGGGAAATGGCAGCCTGAAAAAGACAAGCTTAATTTTGTGAAAGAAATTAGAGACTGTGCTCTTCTCTGGAGCAGAACAGGAACAACTTCAAATGGGGGCTAGCTGTAGGTGGTTTACTGACACAGCTTCAGTTGCTTATTTTGGGATGGACTGATTCTGCCTGGCAGAATGGGGTCAATCAAATTGGCCCAAAAACTGCATTTGAGGCTGAGTGGAAGTCGTGTTTGTGATACAGCAGATCTTGTTTGCGTGTTAAAATAAATAAAAAGCAAAAATGTGTGATTTGGCACTGCTACTCTTTTAGTTCATTCTGATAAAATTACTGCATGTTTCCCAGCAGAGTTGGATTAACCCAGATTATCTGACAAAGTTGATTATTGGCCTTTTGAGTTAATCTGTGTCCACTTTTAGCCAAATGTGTATTTACAAGGCATTTAGATTAAAAGTAATCGCATCAAATTATGTTTTATCCCTCTGCTCTCCATTACATCCCGTTCGTCCCCCCAGAACAAGACTCTGGAGCAGGAAAGCTCCCAGCTAGAGAAAGACAAGAAGCTCCTGGAGAAGGAGAACAAGCGGCTGAGGCAGCAGGCCGAGATCCGTGACTCCAAGCTGGATGACAACAACCAGCGGATCTCCTCCTTGGAGAAAGAGAATCGGACCATGGGCAAGGAGATGATCTTCTTCAGGGACTCGTGCACGAGAGTCAAAGACCTGGAGAGAGAGAACAAGGAGCTGGTCAAACAGGCCACCATTGATAAGAAGACCCTCATCACACTCAGAGAGGTAAGATTAGCCCCCACGGTCTTTCTATGTTAAATTATGTTTAATTAAAATGATCCTGTTGTTGATTCACAGCTGAAGTGGAAAAAAAACAAGGATGATCATTGATATGAATTAATTCTGTCATGAATTGATAACTACTAAGTTGACTCCATTACAATGAATTTGATTGATGAATAAATGAAAGGTGGCAATGAGTTTCTGAGTTACTCAGTGTGTCTCTGTGTGCCTTTGTTTAGGAGCTTGTGAGCGAGAAGTTGCGGACTCAGCAGATGAATAATGATCTGGAGAAACTGACCCATGAGCTGGAGAAGATCGGACTGAACAAAGAAAGACTGCTACATGACGAGAGCTCAGACGACAGGTATCAGCTCACAAAGACACACGCTACAGTAGTCATTGCCCTGTATTGGCTCAGTTTTAGCTTAGAACTAAAATAAGAACTTTGTCTATCATCTTAGGATCAGAATCATTAAAGGTGATCAGGAGAGCTGGAGTCCAAATAAATCAGTCGGTGGCCCATTTTAGATCAGGTGTTGAAGTTAAAATTAATTGTCCTGTGGGAGATTTTCTGAGCCAATATCTCCCCACCTGCTACACTTCTAGCCAAGAAGTCAGTTGGCCTTGCTGTACTGTGGCTATAATGATGAAACGGTATCTGTTTTTAGCATTACTAATGTGTGATCACAGTCCAGACTGGACACACAAATACACACACAGAGAGCTAACTTGATTATTTGTCAGGTTTAAGCTCCTGGAAACCAAACTGGAGTCGACTCTGAAATCATCTTTGGAGATTAAAGAGGAGAAGATCGCCGCCCTGGAGGCCAGACTGCAGGAGTCCTCGAACCTCAACCAGCAACTTCGCCAGGAGCTCAAGACGGTCAGTAACACACACATGCACAAATACACGCAGAAGAGCCAGTATAAAAACACATTCCACAAACACTCGCCTCCCACAAAGTCAAAACACACCAATCTCCCCTGGAGAACAGCATGTTCAAAAATCCATCTCCTGCAGTCTAAAATACTAGAAACACTGAAAACACAGTGGGCTTCTCAAGGCCAATACATAATTTATCAATCTTCCTTTCCACTTCTATCACCAGTTTATCTATTCATGAGGCGGCAGGAGTCTGTGAAAGAGGTGGAGTGGAGTGGAGGATGTCTGCTTTCCTTTAGGGAGTCATTTGTTTTGAATTTGCTGACACAAATCTGTTCCAAGGCTAAAAGTTGAGTGGAAAAGTTGAAACATCTGTGGATGGCCTCTAATGGATCCTCTCTGCTATTACTTTACCATTGCTTTTGCTATATTCTCAGTAATTCTTCAGTCAAGCCTGGAGCTTTACATGATATTTATGTTCGAGGAATTAATTTTATTGTTCTGAAGGAGCACAAAAACATTATTCAAGGTTATGTGTTGGCATGTGTGTTTCTCTCCAGGTGAAGAAAAACTATGAAGCGCTGCGTCAAAGGGAGGAGGAGGAGAGGATGGTGCAGAGCTCGCCCCCTAGAGGAGGGGAGGACCCTCAGGCAGTCAGCAAATGGGAGAAAGAGAGTCATGAAGCCACCAGAGAGCTGCTGAAAGTCAAAGACAGGCTGATTGAGGTGGAGAGGAATGTAAGTTAGATTGCATATGAGACCTTTCCAATATGAATGGTGAACACACATATTTGGGGTCGTCTGCTTCTGAGTGTGTTCTCATATGTCTGATATTGTTTGTGTGTGTGTTTCACAGAATGCCACGCTGCAGGCTGAGAAGGCAGCCCTGAGGAGCCAGCTCAAACAACTTGAAACTCAAAGCTCCAACCTGCAGGCTCAGATAGTGGCCGTGCAGAGACAGACTGCTTCTTTACAGGAGAACAATACGACACTACAGACGCAGAATGCCAAGCTGCAGGTAATCCCCTGCACGTTCTACACAATACAGTGAACAGTGGGTGACTGATTTCTTACAGAGGAATACATTACAGATAACAAAGCCACCAGGCTAATAGTGTAATCTAACACAGTTAAGCACGTGATCAGTATAATTCAGTGCATCTCAATAAAATACACAAACAATTAGCACGGTTAATATTATTGTTACAATGATTTGACACATGCTTACAAGACACTATAGACCAAAATCTGTCTAATTTCAATGTAAAATCAATTTGGGTAAAACTTTCCCAAAAACATACAAAAACATCATAGTGCTCAATAGAATCAGATACTGTCAAAAATATAATACTATATAATACAATGCAACATAACGAATTCTACATTTTAGACACTGAATTTAGAGTCACCCAGTCTTCTTTTGACATTGCTCAGTCTGTACAGTTGCCGGGCCAGGCTGCTTAGCTGCCTGGATTTAGACTTGTACTCTCTGTTTGGCAGCAATTCAAACCCTGCTTATGGAGGAAAGGATTTACACTGACCATACAGCAGCTTCTAGCTGTTTCTGTGGGTGTTTGTCTACATCCCTCGATGTGTGTGATATGTATAAGGTGTTTGTATGTATGTATGTGTGTGTGTGTGTGTGTGTGTGTGTGTGTGTGTGTGTGTGTACTGGAAGTAAAAAGCTGTCGCAGAAAGTGTGTCGCCACCTGGACAGAATGTGTATGAACTATCAGAGTGTGAGGGATTTGAGACTAAGAAACCACTGTGACCACAAAGGAAACATGAAAAGGAACAGTTTTCCTGCTGGTGCTTTGTAGATGAAGTTTCCAGCAAAGGGGGAGAACACACTGAATAGAGACACAGTGCCCCCTATAGACAAAAGCAGAAACAACCTCTACTTTACATATATGTCCTTTGATGTCTGATTTGAGGAGCTTAGTACTCCCGACAGATCACAGTGAAAAAGATCTTTTAATACCTGTAGATACATGACAACATGTTGATGGGAGAATCTGTGTTTTGAAACAGCTTCTCTGTTCTTCTCTTCTGCCTCCTCGTCTTCTTTTTCTCTCATCTTTGTGCTCCATTCATAATTTTCACAATCCCTTTCCCTCGTTTAGGTGGAGAACTCCACTCTAAGCTCACAGGGTGCAGCCCTCATGGCCCAGAATGCCCAGCTGCAGAGCCAGCAGAGCAGTGTGGAGGGTGAACGTGAGGGAGCTCTGAAGGAGAAAGAGGAGCTGAGGTCCACATATGAGCTACTCCTCCGTGATCACGAAAAGCTGGCGGCACTCCACGAGAGACAGGCGGCTGAGTATGAAGCCCTGATTGGAAAGCATGGGGGCCTGAAGAGCTCCCACAAGAGCCTGGAGCAGCAGCACAGGGACCTGGAGGACAAGTGAGATGAGGGTTTCAGAGCATGGGCCAGTTATATGCACAAGTCATGACTTTATAGATTACTTTGACCTTCATTTGTACATTGATCCTTGAGGGCAATATTAAACAATCATTAAATCAAGGATGCTGAGTAACTAGAGGAAGCTGTAGAATGGTTTGTAATATGTGTGTGTGTGTGTGTGTTTTTATGCATGAAGGTACAAGCAGCTCCTGCAGAGGAAGGGGGAGCTGGAGGAACTGGAGAAGAATCTTAAGGAGCAGCAGGAAAAAATGGCACTGGAGAACCAAACACACCAAGACACAGCTGACCAGTGCAAACTGCTTAAAGAAGAAAATGATAGGTCAGATCTGCCTGCATCACTATTACATGTACAAATATCAAGTTAGAAAGCTGCTTTTAGGTGCATGTATCTTTACATTGAGACTCTCTGCTCCTTCTTCAGACTAAATACTACCTATCGTCAGCTGATGAAGGACAATGAGAACCTCCAGCTGGACCATAAGAACATTAAGAGCCAGCTTAACAACGCCAAGCTGGACCAGACCAAACTGGAGGCCGAATTCTCGAAACTGAAGGAGCAGTACCAGCAGCTGGACATCACCTCAACCAAGCTCACCAACCAGTGTGAGGTGAGGAGACACACTCTACTCTACTCCTCTCTTCTCTGCTCTTTTCTGATCTTCTCTTCTTTCCTCTTCTCTTCTCTGCATTTGGGGGTTTCCCATAATGTGTTTGTGTGCCAGTTTAAAGGCCAACTGTCTTTTATGTATCATGTGTGTTGAGACAAGCTCTTAAGCCAGCTGTGTTGTGGGATGGTTTTAGCCCTTTAAAGTATCATAGTTGTTGTTTGGACAGGTGTCTTAGCATCTCTTACATATATCTGTGTGTGTGTGTGTGTGTGTGTGTGTGTGTGTGTGTTAGTTGTTGAGCCAGCTGAAAGGAAACCTGGAGGAGGAGAATCGTCACTTGTTGGACCAGATCCAGACTCTGATGCTACAGAATCGCACGCTGCTGGAACAGACCATGGAGAGCAAGGACCTGTTCCATGTAGAGCAAAGACAATACATGTAAACCCCTGTTGATATCTTTTCTTTAAAACAGACAGCATACAAGTTGTCTGCATTGGTTCCTGTCTGCACGTATTTTGATTTTCTGTCACTGTTGTTTGTATTACTGGATCATCGTTCATTTCTTCATCCATCAGAGACAAGCTAAATGAGCTGAGAAGACAGAAAGAGAAACTGGAGGAGAAGATCATGGACCAATACAAGTTCTATGATCCCTCACCACCACGCAGGTAAAGAGCAAGTTTATCTAGTTACAGAAGTTAAAAGTATTTTAACTAAGACTAAGAGTATTTTACTAACTAAGAGTATTTTACTAACCCCCCCTCCCCCCCAAACCCCCCCCAGCAGAGATTGTTTATTGACTCAAATCTTAAAGGCAGGGAATGGCAAAAAAACACTCAATCTGCAGCCTCAGGAAGGGATGCATCAAATATTTATGGTCTGCAGAGCGTTAAACAGCTGTATACTACAATATTTTTGCACAGGGGTTGAAATAAGGCCTTAAGGTAGAGTAGAGTACACACATGGAATAAATGAGACAGTCAAAATCAGTTGTATTGACTTAATATCCTGTTTTCTTTTCTCCCCATGTCCCTGATGAACATATTTGGCTCACTGTCCTCTCTCCTTTGCAGGCGTGGAAACTGGATCACTTTGAAGATGAGGAAGTTGATCAAGCCGAAGAGCCGGGAGAGGATGCGTTCTCTCACACTGACTCCCTCACGTTCGGAGTCTGGTGACGGTTTCCTGACCTTCCCACAGGACAGCCAGGACAGCTCGTCCATAGGCTCCGGCTCCAACTCGCTGGACGACACACTGACACAAAAGAGGAGCAGCAGTGAGTACATAGGAAGCACGCAGACACACTTATACATACTATACTACTACCACCTATACTTGTCTCTCCTCCTTAAGATATATGAGGCAAATTTCCTGTACAAACCTACACTTACCAATCAACGTACAGTAAAAATAGCCGTACAACTATATTTCATACACAATGGGACACAAATGTACATGCAAAGAAAGCAACTAGCAAAATAGTTGCCAACTCAGTCCATTTGATGCTGACTGGTCTGTCACTCATAATAATACACTCACATACCTCACAAAACACATTTCTACTTGGGGTGTATGTGCGCGATTGTGTATGGCTGAGTGGTCGAATGAGTCTTTCCTCCCCTAACTGCTCCTTTTATCTCTCTCTCTCTCTGCAAAGGGAGGAGAGGGCAGCAGCCCCATGCCCAAGGGCAAGGGTCCACCAATGGTATGCCGCGGATGGGGAGGGAGGGCGGGGTTTGTGACCCGACTGTCACGTCTTTCAGGGCATGTTTTCGTGAGTCCATTGTCTGTGTCACTCAGCTGTCCTAGACGTTACGGTTGAGCTGCGCAGCACCACAAGGTTGACTCTGAACGTCGGACCTGGTTCAAAAATTAGATGCATTTCCTGTATTTGAAACAACAGAGGGAGCGCTTGATTTCTGAGTTAGAAGGAGGTGAGTTGAACAGCCCTCTTTAGCCTGGTCCTCATTTTTGCTGGAAGCTAGCAGGCGCAGGTGACACCAGCTGTTATTAAAATAACTCACCCTGCTCTCTGAATGAACTGTTGCATTGTGGGTAATGTTAGCACCAGGTTTTGCCAAGGAAGAAACACTTCACAGTGTTCAGGTGTCGGGCTGAATCAAGTGCATCTCATGTTCAAATATTGGAAAACACTTCAGGTTTATTTTGTCTAAGGTCCAGTTCACTCTTCACTTCTCCCCCAGCAGGGTCTCATTAACTCTCAGTTGCATGTCAACCTGCTGATCTGTGCAGTTCACCTGTAAATAACAAGAGAAACGCCCTCTAACGTAGCATCAAAGCTATTAAAAGGTGCAATACATTGTGGCTGACTCAATGCAAGATGTGTCACAGTCCTGGTTGTCTGGATTTGGTAGAAGATATGAAATAGAAAAGCGAACAGGTTGTGCATAAGCTCGTTTCTTAAGGTTTACTTAAGAAAAAAACAAGTATCCATTTGCTTCAATATGAAACATAAGTTGTGTAAATTGATATATATGTATAGTGTATATTCATGAAGCTATAGCCAGCGTAAGTAAGCTAAACAAAGTGAGACAGTATAATTCTGTGATCTTTAGTTTCCCCACTAGTTTGAGAAATAAAGTAGTTTTAATTTAAAGACTAAATGCTCTAGGAGAAAGAAAAAGGAGCCTTTAGCAACCATGTAGTAAAACAAATAGATACATATGAATATCATCATAGTTGTAAAATGTTACCCAAGACATTGCACAGTAAAAATATGCAGTAATAAAGTTGATTATGTCTATGAAAACACTCCCTGATGCTGTTAACCTGCCCTTTGACCATTCACTCTCCTGATTGCACCCTTTAATATTCTTCATCCTCTATGTTTCATGTAGGTTTGGTAACGTGTTGACAGTTGTGTTGTTGTGGACAGTATGTAATGCTTAAAAATCCCGTTACAGAATACAACACTCATGACCATTAACATGAGAGCGTTTGTGTGTGTGCTGTTGTGTGCAGGTGTGAGTGAGTGTGTATTTGCATAATGTGTTTTACATTTGTGTATTTGTTTGTATAATGTGTCTTTGTACAGAAGTCTGCCCTTTAGGATATTCTTCAGGTTATAAAATAAAAAGTCTGTGAGGCATTTCAGTCCATCCAAAAAAGCACTTTGAAACTTAGAAATGTGAAATAAATGATTAACAATGCTAGTAAAATTAGTGGGTCTGATCATAATCTCTCTGGGGATATTAAAGAGATAGAAATGTACATAACACAAGTTTTACGATACAAACCATCTATATGTTTTTGCCCAAGAATTGTTTTCAGACCCATTAACTTCTAGAATTGCTAATATGCTATTTCTAACAATATTTCCACAAAATACCAAGAAGGGAGTGTATTTGTATAGATTGAAATACCTTACACTTGGTGATAAATCAAAATACATGCTGTGTAATGATATGATCCACCCCTTCTAAGTCCTATATTGTAGTGGTTGTGTCTATTGCATTGTTGTCTGTTGTCCAGTTGAGTGTCCAGGGGCTCAGCTCTTTCTCTGCATCTCTCCCCTGGCTCTCTTTGTGAAAACGTTAACCACATCCCTCTGTTCTACCCTCCTTTTTTTTTTTCTTTTGTTTTCTTTCCTCCGCCTCCCTCGGGCTTGTTCTGTCGCTCTCTCTCCCCTGTCTGCCTGTCTCTCTGTCTGTCTGTCTCCGGCTGCGCTCTGACAGCTATAAAAAGGTTGCCTTTCATGAGGAACAGATCCAAGGACAAAGACAAGGCCAAGGCCATCTACCGGCGCTCCATGTGTAAGACCTCCGTTAGCCACCATGCTAGCCTTCCTCCGCCTCCTCTCCCTCTCATCGTCACACTAGGAGAAACAAAGAAGGAACAGTCACTGATCTCAGGGCGGCTGCAGTGTGGAGGTGTGACTGTGACAGTTTCATGTTTCAGTCACAGCTCTTAAACCTACTCAGGCCTACAGTCATTCATTGGGATTGTTTTCCATTTAATATTTAAGACGTAGTTGGAGAATTTCAGAGGTAATCCTATTTCATCTGTTACCTGAAAAACAGATCAAAGATTAAAGGACCCCCATGCTGCCTCTGGTCACTTCAGTGACTTGTCCTTCTAATTTTTTCTAGTAACTCCCGCTCCTCCGTCACCTCCTCCGCCCTGCATCTGCCGCCTCCACTAACCCCTGTGCAATATCTACTCTAAGCTTTTTGTCAGCTTTCATAATTGTAGTGTCACTTTGTTCTCAGTAGTAGCAGATGAATTAATAGCACAAACTTTATTAACTTTGCAAATATGTACAAATGACAATGAATGTGTAGAGTATTTAGGACTGACCTCACAAAAAAGCCAAAAGCAAAAACTGGTGACTCTGTCTGTGATGCAGGTTGAACGTCATCTATCAAAGCTTATCATTCAGTTTAGCGATTATGGGAGTCGCTATGCAACGGGCAACTTATTGGGCAGCTTTGTCATGTGCTCTGTGGTTTCATTTTATTTGTGTGTTTTGAATGAAAGGCTCTGTTTGTGTGTGAGGGTGTGTGTTTGGGTGAGAGAGTGGGAGAGACTGAGTTTGCCTTTCATGCGCCTATGGTGTGTTTGCCTCCATCTTTGATTACAGCATGACAAAAAGAAATTCACCAACCGCCTGATCGCCGCCACTCACACTCACCATGGAGGAATTGAAATGGAGCCTTTCTCTCTGTATCTCTCTCTCACTCTCTCTCTCTCTCTCTCTCTCTCTGTCTTTCTCTCTCGCCCTGTCAGCGTGCTGCATTTCAGATCTTATTTTGCTGACATGGATTTGCCTCGTTCTGATTCTGGCTCTGATCTTTTGTGTACAGCACTCCCGCTGCTGCTCGGAGCAGCCTCTGCATGCCTTCATGCGTCTCTACCGTTGCATACAGCTCAGTAAACAAAGTGCATAAAGACAGCGGCCTCTTCGGGCGATGTTTCACCTGTCACAAAAATTATCTGGCTGAAATGGACCGGGTAGTGAAGGATGACAAACCATGCAGCTGCCATCTTAATGCACTTTGTATTTGTTTGAATCGTTAAAGATGCCTGCATGTGTCTTTAGTTCCATAAGACTAAATTTGATTTGTTTTAAGATGAATTTATTATTGACTATTGAGATTTTGAAAAAGGCCTCATCAAACAACTCTCCACTGTCTTTCCATGCTTACTGAGGGAGTTGAGCCTTGTTCTTTATGAGGCTACCACATTAACACTGTGAAAAAGGAAATTTGAAAACCACTGATCGGACAGTGAACTCTTGAGGCGGCACATCTCCTAATGAAATACATTTGGCTCATTGCTCTCAGATACTCTCTGGAACTGGATATTTATATACTAGTGTCTTAACCACGTAAACACAATGAAAACAATTAGCAGTACAGTCTGATGGTGCTCCGTAATGAAGAAGGGAAAAAAAGAAAAATAAGGGAGCATTTTGAGGCAGTAATATTTTTGACCATTGAGGAACAGTTTGCCTGTGCATGTTATTCGTTTACAACTTTTCCACCACTCTTGAATGTTAAACTTCAGGTCTCATAATGCACTAAGAAAACAGTCTCTGTAGTAGATGGATTTCTTTAAATTCATCTGCACCATGACTTTTGAGGTGAGATAAAATATAATAAAATGTGTAATTTTGTAAATGTTCCTGTCCTCATTTCCATTCTCCGTCCATCCACTCAGCCATGAATGACCTGCTGCAGACCATGGCAGTGGCAGGCGGTCCCGGGGCCCAGTGGGCGGGCAGCACTGAGAACCTGGATGGCGCTGAGACTGGAGACGCCGGTATGACGGGCGGCGGCAGGCGCGGCGGGCAGCGCATGAAGGAGCTCGCCCTTTCCACCAACGCCATCGACTGTGCTGCTCTCACTCTGCCCACTGCAGGGCACAGAAGGGCCAAACTCCGGCTGCAGGTTAAAGGTCAGGATGATCATTTTGTTTGTGTCAGGGGAGGGAAAAACAGGCACATTGAGAATCTGACAACACATTACAGGTATAAGGATGGATATGCATATTTGTTTGGCATTTATTTTGCCCCTGTAAAAGTCCAGATTTTGTAGACTAAACTAATTTTAAGATTCATAACTGGTGGTGAGATTTAGTCAGATCACAGTGCAAAAAGCAGCTGTAGCATCTCTCTCTTCTGTGTCTCATTAGATAATGCCTCCTGTGAGGATGTTGCTGGATCCTTAGATGACCCTAAGAGTCAAGGTAAGAGAATGACATCACCATCAAACTGTAGACGTGTCAAATGAAAAGAAAAAGGATGCATAATTGCAGCAGCTTCTCAGCACCAGCGGGAAATCTGAAGGCCTTTCAAACAAGAAATGACCATGCTGAGAAAAGACTGAATATCCCCCCAAAAAAGCAGGTCATGTCCTCAGCAGTCCCTCTGCTAATCTTTGGGCTGCCTTCCTGCACTTCGATTAAGCCTGATCTACAGTTGGAAAAGCAATTTTAGTGGAGAGCAAAAGTGAGAGATCAGCCTCCATTGAAAGTGGGATTGACTCTAATTCAGGCTTTAGGACGTTATCCAGGGCAGTTAATCTGTGGCCAGGCAACTATTCATCAGTTCTGTGCCGCTCTGATGTAGATGACCCAGTTGTTCAACAGCCACCAAACTACTGACACACATTCCGAGCACTTAAGATAGGTCAACACTGTATTGCCATCAGTTTTGTGTCATTTGTGCACTACATTAATATACAAGACTTGTTACTACTTTACATCAAAATACGGTCTATTGTCACAGGTCAGATCGTTGAGCGAATGATGATGACGTAGCTTTAGTGCCCCACCTGGATCATACTTAGCTGATGACTTCCAGGATGCACTCATAAAATATATTGTTGTGAGACCCATTCCCCAGTCCATCTCCGTAATGGCTGGAGGAAACTGGCCTCCACTCTAACTCACACTCTGGACAACACTTATGATGATCCTCATCCAGAGATGTTATTGATTTTTCAAGCAACTTCGATGGCTGCCACCCAAACCCATCTCCTCAATCTCATTTCATTCTTTCTATCTGTGATTCGAACCATTAGGAGATATTAAACCTTGCTTGTTTTGCACTGTGGGCAGCAGTAGTGAGTAGTGTCATGCCATGTGTCACGAGCAGAGTGTGCTGAGTCGTGTGTATGTGTGTGTTTTATCAGGCCTGCAGGTGTATAGCAGTGCTCTGGCTCTGTGCCCTTCTCCCGTTGAGCCGAGCGTTATGTGCAGAGTGCCCTGTAACATCTGTAGTAAGTGACCACGACTCGGCACTGGATCCCACTCTGGGCTGGTTTCCTAGACATAATGAAAACAAAAATGAACACACCCTTATTTAAAATTCTAATTTGGTGTCACCCATGTCCTGAAAACCAGTTTAAAATGATTTCACGGTCCCTGGTTTTCCAGCTGAAACTGTCCCTACAAACACATGATCAAGGTCACATTGTCACCACTCCTTTTCTTTCTTTTCTTCCTTCTCACCTCCTCAGTTTCACACAAGGCACAACTGCCTCCATTTTCTCCCTTTTATTACTCATTTACTTATTAGCTGTTGTCCTCTCTCAGTTAGCATTTGGTTCCTTTTTCTCTAAGTTCGGTCGGTCCTTGTGTTAAGACGCTCTAGCCCTCTCCGGCAGTAGTTGCTTTGTTTATTGACTGGACATATTGCGGCTGCAGCCTGGCACCGAGCCACCCTTCCTGCCCCTCTGCCTGGCATGTGCCATCTGCTGCCCCAGCAGGAGACCCTCTGTCAAACTGTTAGCGTGCACCTAAGTGTTACTCTTTGTCTTAGTGCATGTTTGTGTAGTTACATTATAAGTGTGTATATATCCTAACAGTGTCTGTGTGTGCGTGTGTCTTCCCTCTCGTCCCTTACCCAGCCTCCAGACCCTCCAGTCTGCATAGCAACAGGACCACCAGTAGTAATAGTAACAATAACTCCCACCTCACTTCTCCTTTGGAGGGCAAAGGTATGCTCCTCCTTCCCTTACCCCTCCTCCTCTCAACTAACAGCTCTCGCCTTCCTCCTTTTCTCCCTTTCTTTTTCCTTCATGTCTCTACTCAAACCTACATCAGTGAGTCCTGTGAAAACTGGATCAAGTTGGTTGGTCCTGAGTTAAAGTTTAACAGTTTCTGTACAGTTTCTTTCTCAGTATATCAGGACGATACAGTTCCCTTTAAGAGAGTCTGACTACTAGCAACATTTAGTTTCTTATGTTTTACTGGCATTGCAGATTCATTTTATTGAATCCAAATGGGTGACACATGCACTTTGACTGCAGCATGGCACATAAATGATAAGTCATAAATATTTTTAATATTCAGTGCAGGCTTTGATGCAGTTACAACAGAGAGAGAGCTTAATGGATTTTCATCACACTCTTAAAGTCTTCCTCTTTTCTCTCATCATGTAGTCATTGGTGATGGATGGACATTGTTGTTATTAATGAGCTATTAGAGAGCTGCACCGCATTTCACTCATGAAGGCTCATAAAGCTTAGACCTCATACATCAAAAGCAAATATTAAAGCAGTATACTACACTATTTTACAATACATTTTGCTTTTAAATGACTTGATATACTATTGTGAAAATGTAGGCGGTGTAGAAGAATAGTGGTTCATCCTCATGATGAATAATAAAGATCTTAGATTACTTTCCTCATCTTCTAATCACTGCCTCGCCCTCCTGCAGGCACACTGAACGGCAGCCTCAGCAGGCCGCACAGTGAGAGCAGCGGAGAGTTCAGCCTGAGTTTGGACCAGGAGGTTTGGTCCAGCAGTGGCAGCAGCCCCGTCCAGCAGCCCACCTCCTCACGCTCCTCCCACCAGAGCCCCCTGCAGCTGCGCAGGTCCCTCGACCCATCCACCGTCGCAGGCGGCACCGGCCAGACCCAGGTCAGGGGCAATGAGGTGCTCTCCCTGCAGCAGTTCCTGGATGAGGGTATTGATCCTGCAGAGGTGAGGCCTCCAACTCAGTTATAACTGATGTTATAACCTTGTTTTAAAAAAAATCTGCCGATGACGGTAATAAGCTTTAATAGAAACAAAACTGTAGAAAACTGAAATGTTTTACCAGTTATGACCTCATCATCATCATTACCAATCTGCTGATTAATTTCTCCATAAATCCTTTTTTTCATATGAGAATAATAATAAAAATATACATAAAAGATAAAAAGATTGCACCGTGTTTTTAATGGTTCTGTAGGTGATACTGATTGTCCGCTTTGTCTCCTGCAGTCTGGCAGTCAGGAGAACCTCACTGTGAACTCCCCTCGCCTCTCCACTTCTTCTGACCATGTGCCGAAAGAACGCACTTCCACAAAGGGCCGGGGTATTTTACGCTCGTCCAGTGGGAGAGCGGCGCCGGTCAGCTCTGAACGCCCGCCAAGATCCGCTGGACAGCCGGGTCGCCCGACGCTGCGTAAGGCGGAGAGCACCCGTGTGAAGGGCTCCGTCCCGATGCGCTCCAGCCTGTCCTCACAGGGCAAAGCCACGTCCGTCTCTGAACGCCTGGACTCGGCCTCCTCCACGCTGCCCCGGGCCAGCAGCGTCATCTCCACCGCCGAGGGCACCACGCGGCGCACCAGCATCCACGACCTGCTCTCCAAGGACAATCGGCAGCCCGTGTCCGTCGACGGCGCTCCTCCCGTCGCTTCCACCAAGGCTGGGGTGCGCTCCCAGCCTACACCCAGTGAGTACCACCCCAACAGCACCAACCTAAAGGGACCCCTTACCACCACCACCCCCCTGCCCAAGTCACTCAGCTTACCTTGCCATAGCTTGGAGGATCCCGACCTCTCCACCCTCGAGTCTTTCCTCGGCCCCTCCTTCACTGTAGAGTCTGTGTTCATGGACTCCATCTTTAGTGAGTCGGCTGGCAAAAACCTCCCCTTCCTCTCTCTGAACCCCACCTTAGTCAGCAACATCAGTGGGCCCCCTGTTACAAATAAAACACACCCTCCTCCTGTCCCCAACCACATTTCCACTCAAAACCAGCCCCCCCACAGCCAATCAAATGGCCAGATGAGATCCAGCCCAGCCAGTCTGAAAGAGTATAACGAGGGCGTTGATCCGGGTCGTGTGAATAATTCAGACCAGTCACTGAGCCCAGAGGACAACCAGTCTCTGTGGTATGAGTACGGGTGTGTGTGAATGACAGGGAGGCTCCGGCTTGCTGATCTTTCCACCAGACTTGACTTAAAGAGGGGAGAATGACAGGATGGATAAATGACGAACCCTCCTCCTCTGCATGTATTTATTCGAGCACTCTCTTTCTCTGTGTGGTGTATTTGTTTCATTCTTTTCTGTTTGCCATGGTGCTGAGCGGTGAATCGCTGTTTTGGTTTTTTTCTTTATTTTCTGCCTTGTTCTTTTCTCTGAGGTGGGACTTTGATGAATGTTGTTCCGTCCAACAGCGTTTCACCATATTATTGTTTGCTCATCAAATCAGTCTCACTGGCTAACATAATACTATTATCTGCAGTTCGGAGGTTTATGCATCAAGACTTCCTGTTTATAGAGTAAATCTTTAATGAGCAGCGAGTAGTAATATTGAAGATTCAGTGAATCTGTCACCAGGATCCTTCTCTGCTAGAGGAGGCAAAGAATTGTGGGACAGATCTCACAGCAGCAATTTCTTCATTACAAATCCAAATGATCAATGTTCAATGTGTCAGATAATAGATTCACTTTCCACTTTTTGTTATGACCTTTCGATGTATGGAGAAGTGTCTTTTTCACTGCTTTTAACTCAGTTGCATCATCCACTAAATTGCACGGCTTTCTTCTGTCACGCTCATTTTGATTGCTGTGATCAAAATGGTCCTCATGTTTATCTTTTTTTTTTTTTTTGTTCCTACTGATGGTGTGTACTGTTTGTTTTTGTACATTTGACACCTTTTCTGTATTTTCTTTTATATATATATATTAACTGGGGCATTTGCTCTGGTGGGTCTTGACTGACCTCTTGGGCTGGTGACAACATGATGACGCTTCATTCCCAAAATGATGAAGGGAAGGGACAGTTGGTTCAGGGAAGGTTGACAGTGAAAGGTATTGGAGAATAGAGCTGCTATGATTAGTCAATTGATCAATTAGTTGATCCAAAGAAAATTAATCGCCACTTATTTTGATTATTGATTAATCAGTTCATTCATTTTTCAAACAAAACGCTTCTTAAAAGGAATGATTTGTTGCTTTTCTTTGCCGTTTATGATTGTAAATGAAGGTTTTGGACTGTTGGCAGATTAAATCGATAACAATAATCACTAGTTGCAGCTCCGGTCGAGTATTCTATGTTGGTTTTAGGCAGTCATTGATGGAGTTCGTGAAACAGGAAGTCATATGATATAGTAAGTTGAGAATAGTTTTCAGTGGTCAGATTGTTTTGTGAATGAAGTTGACATCATTTCTTTTGGTATCTGGAAACTTTTATATACTCACCCCGACGCACCACAACTTGAGAATGAATGATATTTGATGATGTATTTTAGACTGACAAGATCTTGTACAGATTGTTGTAAACATTAAGTTATAATCAAAGACGAGCACTGCTTTATGTGCCAACTCTAGTAGTACTATCTGCCTCTAGATCCTTATTTATTTCTGCTTTTGTACTCTGTACTGGCTGTTCTAAAGTTTCTTTATTGTATTTATCTTAATCTACAGTATATGCAGGTATGACGTAAATGAAGATGCTCTTGTCTACAGATGTAACATAAACATTGCCTTTGTCCTACAGATGTGGAGGGCAGAAAGTCTAAAAGCAGGAGCGGGGAGCCGCAGCAAAGCTGCTAAACCCCGCCCCCACCACCCTCGTCTGTCTGCTACCATGCTGTGAGCGCGTGGTGAGTGAGTGCTGCTCGACAGGGACGAATACGGATTTGGGTGGAGGGTGGGGGGGGTCGGTCTTGTCTCCATGGGAACCTAAAACATGGTGTAACAGATGTCGTCCATCCTGCCGTGCACTTGCTTCCCCTGCTTCTCTAAGCCCACCCCCACCCCAGCCCACTGTCCTGTTTGTCGCCCACCGTCCCTGTGGTGCCAGACGCCTGTTCACAGAGCCTGACGGGACCCTGGTCTGCATGGCATATGGGCCGTTTTACCATGTTGCTCTCAGTGGACAAACGCTTTCCCTGTCTGTCTCCCCAAATCCCCCAACAAGAGGAGCCCAGCACCTCACCGTATCCCTCCTCCATGACGCTTCTTGTGTTGGTGAAGGTGACTGCTGAGTGTTTCCTGCTGGTGGAAAAAAAGGCCCTTTGCTGTTCAGGCTGCTTGTTGTTGCTGCTGCATGGCTTTGGTGTAGCGCTGAAATCCTTCCCCCTTCTTGTTCCCTTGACAATGCATGTAGATCCAGGCTGGCTGCTTCCTTCTGTCTCCCCTTATAGATCACTGTTTACTGATTTCTGACTTTTTAACTTCTGTTTTCTCTCTTTTTTTCCACTTTCTTTGATCTCTTTTGTTTCTTCCAACTTTGCCTCTTTACTTTCTAATCTGTCTCTTTTTCTGTCTTTTCCTCTTTCCACTCTTTGCCTGCCTGGGACTCAGAGAGAAAGGTGGCCTTGGAGCTGTGTGTCTGAAGCCTAGTAGACCATCTACAGTGAGAAAAGATTGTATAACCCAGTTTCCTTTTTCTTCCCCTTTATGGGTTTTTTTGTTTTGTTTTTAAACCCAGGACATTTCAGTAGAGAAAAGTGGCTTCCTTCTCTGTTTTGTTTTTCTTCCTTGAATCAAGGAAACAACAGAAAAATACTAGAAAATGTTGCTGTAACAGTTTTTTTTCTATAAAGACTAAAGCTGTGGCAGACTGCACTGCCATGTGTCCTTCAGTGTGACGGACTGCTACATGTGCACTAGTCTCTTTGGACTAAGATTAAAGTGCCAATGTTCACACAACAGCCAAAAGGGCAATCTTAAACCAGACTGACGACTCCATTTTGGATCTTCTGTGCAACTTCAAAGTCAGCCGGACCCACTTCTGCCCGTCACCGTGATCATAGAGAGTCTTTTTGTAAATGGGCAGCATGCACAAGCAAAGACGACATTCAGGCTCGGACATTTTCAAAGCATGTCAGCACCCGACGTTTCCGCCTCAACCTGCTATCAGACTGAATCACAATCTGCATGGAGCAATCAATCAGCCAATCACCCCACTTCCTTTATCCAATCAAAGAGGAGGACAGTGTTCAGTGGGGATTTTTACTTGCCAGGATGCCAAATGGACTTGGACAGGAAGCCATGACAGCTGTGTGATTGGCGCCTGCCAATCAGGAGTGAAGGTTGTGTGATCTGAGAGCGAGAGAGAGAGAGAAATGAATCATGGGAATTGTTCCAGGTCACCTATATGACGGTTGGCAGACACTGTTCATCTTAGCTTCAATCATATATCGCCATATATCATTTATTGCTTCCCATCCTGCTCTGAAACGGAAACACTAAAAGCACACTCGCAGTCCATTAACATACCATCACAGTATTGTGTATGTACTCTCTGAGAAGGCACTCGGTTAGGAACCTTTAGTACATCTGCCTGGAGTATAGGTGACCTGTAATCTCCCAGTACATACGGAACATGTGCAGATTTCTGTTGCTGTTGAACATGATGATGAGACCCAGTGTTTTCCTCCTTTTCCACTTTTACATAAATCCATTTGATGTAATTAAAATTCATCAAGACTACTGTGTGCTATGTTTGTGGTTTATGTGTGAACCTACAGATCCAGATGTCTGTGTGATTTTCAGGAACACAGAAGTTCCTCGTGTTAAAATAGGGGTTGGGTGAGGAACCTGCATATCCTTACTTGAGTGAAAGGTAGCTCAGTTGCTTCTTTGTTTTCAGTCTTGCACTAAATTCTGCACTTTGACGTTCAAGTGCACATGTGGAAATGCAGAATTTCCTTTTTAAAAAGTCTAGTCTCTGAGCTGAAGTGGATCAAACATTGCAGCGAAATGAGTAATACACATAATGCTGTCCATTTCAACAGCCGTGAAACAAATCCAAGACCTTTTCATTCCAGTTCTATGGTCATTTTTGAGGCTGTTAAATTTTATTGGGGTGTTTCTAAGCTGGTCCTCTCATGTATGAAAATGGGCCTGAACAGAACATCCTGGGTGAAGTTAAAAGTTTTAATATTGCACTCCTATAACGTTTTTAGATTCATTAAGAAACACTTGGCTAAAATGATCAAAATCGATGCAGCAGAACCAAATTTTCCTATTTCATGCATTGCTTGTCCAAACCTCGTGCCTACATTACCCACAATGCAACTCAGCTGCTTCATTAAAAATTCTGTCCTGGACACCTGATTCACCCACAGAGATATTTTGACTTATTGTGGCTGGTTTTGGTTTTCTCCCTCATCTCCCTCTTTGTCTTTTTACTTTTGTTATAAAATATTTCTCTCATTCTTCTCAGTACTTGGTGTTTGATGAAATTCAGGGCACAGATGTTTAAAACTGGGCACCTTTCAGCTGATCAGAGGTCTAATCATGCAGAGTGAGAACACCTGTGAGATGAACCACAGGTGAGCAGAGCTACAGTTCAGTACAGTACCTCTGTGGGGAGCTTCAGTTTGCTGCTTTGTTGTTTCCCGTCTTGGCTTGTCCACTATATTCGACAAGGAAACATCATCTCTACATCAAGTCCACGACGTTGTGCTTATTGAGACGGACCACAGAGGAACACAGCATGTCCTGCCCTGAGTGATGGAGGAAAGATCACCATGAATCACAGGTATGAATACACTCACATCTGTACACTCTCACCTGCTGAAGCTTAAAGGATGGGTTCACACCTTTTGTGAGCAAGTCAGTCTTAAAACAATAAGGTCTCACTCAAGTAAGCACTGTTAACTTGCGGTCAATAGATCTCTTCCTAACATGCTTCCCATGGAGATGTTGTGCATCTGGAAGGAGTCTATTGGCTGGCTGGGATGAACAGGAGGAATAATCACAGCAAGCAAAACCTGTTTCAATGTGTATATCTGCAAATGATTATTGAAAATATGGGAACTGATGTTTAAAAAGATGCCTCCTGCCCTGTAACTCCTGTGCAACTCAGCTTCAAGTTCGGTCTTTAGTGTCCCCTAGCGGCCACTGTCAGTACTACAGTAAGAGCAGCTGTAGCAATCAAACTAAAAAAACAAAAAAAACCCCCAGTATTTACAAACCATAAAGAGACAATTTTTAATTACAATTTACTTGTAGTCATTATTTAAACAGATGCATATTTAGACATTTAATGAAATGTATCATTATTCACAATTTCAGAGATATTGTATAACTGCAAACACCTCAAAAAGGACATTTAAAGGTGCAACATGAAAGAAACAGACACCAACGTTGAAATGCTATTTTTATTAAATACTATTCATTTCCCGATAATAACAAAGCTATAAAGAACAACCATCCAAACAAACACGTGATAGTTTTTAATGTATGATGTTTATTAACTGTATGGTCATGCAAAAAATCCAGCATCCAATTGAAACTCAGAGTATAGACACATGTAGCCCCTTTATTATAAGGTTACAATGCAATAAATTTACTTACATACAAGCTAAGGCTTTTGCTAATCTTTTATGCATTTTAATGTGAGATAACGTGATTTCGATATCTCGAACAGAGCCATTTCATAACCTTGAGGATGCAAGTAACATAGATTTCCATTTCTTTATCAAGTAAACAGTGAAAAATTACCAGAAAGTAGACATGCATATTTCTTCCATTTGTAAAACTGCATATATAGTGTTGCTGTTTGTGATTTTTAATTATCCCTTTCCAACTTCTTTTAAGGATCTTTTCTTCCCCTCGGTTCAGTCGGGTACTGTTTTAATCCAACATGTATTAGACATTTGCAAATGTATTGTGGCAAATATCTAATAAATGTTTAGTTTAAGTTTTGCACACGTTTGCATTTTTAAAACCAAAGTTTATATGAAGCAAAACAACAGACACGGTAGGTTGGTGCCCAAAGTCATTCTGTGTAAAGTTAATATTTGGTCACGTATCCTATATACAGCAGTGAGACTCAAAGGTCGATACCCTGTCATGTTAAATGCGGATTGTTAAAATGGATCTCAGTGACACTTCAGCTGAAGCAGGGAGGTCACGCTATGGAAGCAAGGACAGGCCATATAACTTAAAAGCAAATTAACACTTAATTGTGACATAATTACTGCTGAATATTAATGTTTGTTCAATTTAAACACCACTGAATTTATAACATTAAATACTTTAGTATTTATTGAAAGCATCTATCTGAATTTATGTGGTTTGAATTGACCTGTTTCCGGAGGTTCATGCAGCTGGAGTCATTTCATTTGGGTTCCGATAATTTTAGGGTCCCGTATGCAACAAACTGTTGCTCAGGCTTCAAGTTACTTTGGTCATTTTTAAATGTAAAATTTAAAAAATAATTGATGAAATTAAGACACCAAAATTCAAAATGGAGAACTCAAACTTTTTATCCTGTTGAGTTACATATCGTTAGTCACATATCTGAGACAAATAAGTTCAGATGACCCAGCATGAACAGATAATGTTTGTGTAATTGTACAATGGAATTTAAACCACAAAAAAATCACAGATGGTTTTTCAAAGTAAAATAGTTAAATTGAATAAATTAGGAGGTATTCAAATACGTACATCAAGTATTCTTAAGTAATTCAATTCCACAATTAGATTATATGTGTAAAAATCTGATTCTTATGACCTTTCTTTGCCTCCATACACTTCAATGAGAACATGGCCTCAACTGGGATTCAATGTCCAGACCCTATGGAACAATATGTGCCTTTTGCTGCCAGTAAAGGGCCACGGACTGTGCTGCTTTAAAGGGTCAGCTCATCCAAATTACAAGTGTTTTCTCACTTAGCTCCAGCACGATCTAACCATGCAGATAGTTTAAACATGAAATATTTTGTGTCCATTTCATATAGGTGGAGGCAGAAATCTCAAGGATATCTCAAGACACAACCTGACTGCAAAGTAGAGGTAAGTGAGAAAAATGTCCTGTTTTTAAGCTTTAGTGCATAAATCTGTTAAAGATGAGATGGGACTGAATAAAGTACTACAAAGAGCTAATTTATCAGCTGAAGTTACTGAGATGCATGGTGGGAAAAAGGACTTCAAGGTGTTGTCAAGGTGATAGTTTAACTACAACAGCGGTTCCCAACCTGGACAAATTACAAGGTAAATCTGAGGAGTCAGAAGGTGAGCAAAGTCTGAAACCTGCAAGTTAACATCACTGTTTACTTGCAAGCGCTTGCTATGCTTCTCTGCACGTCATCTCCAGCTGTAGATCAGTGGAATAGTGTGATCAATGGCAAGAATATTTAGCAGGTCGTGGTAGTGTTGCATATAGAGATTATCCAGATCAAACAAAGTGAGGAGAGAAAGTCACTAATAGACTGACCTGCTGACATGTTGATGTCTGTGGATCCTGCCTCATGTTAAAGGCTCATCAGGCAAAAAGGTTGGGAATCACTGTTGAACAACTGTAAATAAAGGTTAAAGTGTGAGTGGACTCACTGCACCAGCTGCCTATTCTAATGACTCACTCGGCAGATTTTACTTGTTATAGCAGGAAAAGCACTGGTGCAACTAATACTGGATCCATTTAGTGCCCCAGAAAACAAGAACCCAGGAACAAGCAAAATGTCAGCACTTACACTTTTCCTGCTACAGCATGTCAAAATGTCTGCTGTGAAACTATTGTGGCTTCATATCAATCGATCAAAAATGCAAATTTCAACTTGATCCAGCTTTTAAAAAACTTGTTCCCTCAGATTCCTCCTTTTTAAATAACCTGTGAAGTCTAACTGCATTATTCTCTCCAACATCCCCATGACCGTGTGGAGACACACACACAAATGAAAGAAAAGCATCTTGTCGGATCAGTGGCATCAACAGACAACTGGGCCAGAGCCCACAGCACAAACAGAACTACTTAGAGCCATAGAAAACATCACATCATAGTTTCAGTACTGGTTTTACAACGCGTCGTCATCATGGTGCAAAAGGTGTGTGTGTGTGTGTGTGGTGGAGGGGACACAGTTTTCATGGCAGGTCAGATATGTAACACAGCACTCAAGAGAGAAGCACAGGTGGTCGATACAGTAGGACGGGGTCTCACGTATGATTCACAACGTTTATTTTAAAAATCCGCTCAACGGCGTCAGTGCACGTGCGAAGACGACGGGTGTGATGATTAGAAGCGTCATCGTGGTTTCAGCTTTGAGGTGGCCGACAGCACAAGTAGAGCGTGAGTTAACTATGGAGCAGCGCAGCACAGAGACGGGACACACGACAAGCCCCAAAGTTTCTACGGCACACAGAAGAAAAAAAAAAAAACAGCTGCAAAGTCCAACCACTGACACAGAGATATGTTTGTCCTCTTTAAAGGGAGAATCTTGGATCTCGTGTGCTTATGACGTCGTGAATCCCAATAGAAGTAGCCACAGGAGTGTGTTTGTCAAGATGTGTGTGTGTTGATCAGCGTGAGTAAAAAATGGTTGTGGCAGTCCCAGCCTCCGTTTCATCTCCACCATTCTTTTTTTTTTTTTTAAATAGTTCTGGCTAAAACAACTGATAAAAATATCAACATCAAAACACTAACAGCTACAACATTTACAACAGAAACCGTGACAAAAGGGACCAAACCATTGATTGCCATCAGCGAAGGTCCCGTAGCCCTCGAGCCAACATAGCCCTCTTCCCATAATGCTTTTGTTTCGTCCGATCCCTTTTTAACATGCTTTTCATAGTGCCAGGACTTCACACAGAAGAACAGCAAGCCAAGACGGACAACACACACATTTTTTTAAAGAACACAATCAGAACAAGAGACAGGCATAAGGGTGACATCATCATCATCACACGGCGTGGTGCTACTAAGACAGAGAAGGGGGGGCTGGTCAGCGAAAGGTCACAAGAGTAACAGATGTGGGAGAAGTGTAAGATGCAGGAATGATGGAAGTCGAGGGGCAGAGGTAGGGAGGAAGGAAGGGACGGATTTTGGCGAGCGTTAACCTGAAGTTGCAGAAAGGTTCACTCCCTCAGGAGAGCGACCGCAACAGCATCGAGTCTTTAAGTGTCTGTGCAGAAACAGTACAGGCCATTAGATAGTTCAAATGATTCATGCTTCACGTCGAAAAAACACACACGAGGAAACAGATTAAAGAAAACCTAAGAAGTTGGCGTGAGAGTGAGTTCGTGCTTTCAGATTAGGTAGTTCAGATATGTGAGGAGCTTTAGACTTTGACTGATGGCGCCTCCTGGTGTTCCACTGCAAACACGGCAGGATACACAGATGGAGACCTTCTGCAACTTCAGGATGAGCTGGCCCTGGACGCTGTGTCTAAAGCTCAAGAGAGGTTCAACCCATAAAGGCCGGAGCTCAGGGACCTTGAGTGTGTGTGCATGAGTGTATTTACACCTCGGGACCTCGAAGCCGAAAAAACAAAAAAAACCCCACCCGCTCTCATGCTTAACTCCCTTCACCCTGAAAGAAACCATATTTCCCCTTTTTGCTTATATAAATATCTATTTATACACAATTCTATTAAATAAAATCCCCCTTTTGATTAAAAATCCGTTTTCAACACAAAATACTTTAAAATACATCATTCAAGAGATAAAAACCAACAGCTTAATAACACATAATACAAAAAGACGAAATAAAAATAAAGGTCCCTTCAGTAACGCCTAAACCCCTTTAAAACACTGCAGATGCTCAAACCTGACACATAAAATAGGTGTTAAACTCTGATATTACGTTGATATTAGTTGCTCCCGTTCCCATAAACCCCACCCTCATATACCGTAAATGTAAAACAATCAAATCTTTTATTAAAGTAGACGTTCTGCTGCTCTCAAGACAAAACAGAAGAAATCACATTTTTTTCCCCACATACACTTGCCGCCCCAGTCCTGTTAACCATGTGTGTGAGGTGTACATGTTTTTCTGCTTATATTTATTTATATATATATATATTTTAACATGTTAATACTTTTCCAGACAGCAGACAAAACAAAGATGGGGAAATAAAGGCCATGGGAGAAAAAGGACCAGGACAGCATCACCCCTGTGTCGCCACCAGAAGCATGCACCATCTGCAAGAAAGGGCTGACGTCCGCCGGGCCCCTACCTCATCTAGCTAGGGTTGGACTGGATTGGTGTTGGTCGGTGTGATCGGTCGTTCAGTCGAGCTTTTGAAATATGCTTTTTTTTGTTGTTGTTATTTCTTTTTTTTAATTTATTTATAATATTTTTCCCAACTTTTTGTGTTTTTACAACTTTCCAAGCAGCCCCTTCCCGGCCAGGATCCAGGCACCAATCCGACCACGGAGAATAAATGCTCCAAACAGCTTTAGAGTTCAGGCAAAGCTGCAGGAGGGAGAATATAAAGGTTAGTGTACAAACTGTCTTTTCACTTTCGATCAGTTCATTTCCAATCACTTAAATTTTCACAATAACAGAAATGCCAAAACTTTTTCACGCTGCTGTTAAAACATCATTCCCTGCATGGCTGGATACCACTAGAGTGAATTTAGAAAATATGCATCTTGTGATATGGCTGAACTGATCCTTTAATGCTGTATCACTCAACTCATTTCACAACAAAGTCTTAAATGCAGCAGTTTGGAAAAATAATCAAACTTGCTTTAATTCTGAGAGTTACGTCTGTTATTTATGGCCCAGAAATCAGTATGTAGTTAGCTTAGCTTAGCATAAACACTACAAGCAGGGGGAAACAGCTAGCCTTGAGCTATGTCCGTTCACACACACCAGCATCTGTAAAACTCACTAATTAACAGACAGATTTTAAAACATGAAGGTTAGTTTTAGGGGGAGTTATGTTCTGTAAATATTTCTTGGAAAACAACAACCTGAAAATTACTAATTGTTAGTTTCTGTTTGTGTACAAATTAAATGGCATGTGTTCAAAGGTGTTAGTAGGTTTACACAGTGGCGGATCTTCCGTGGGGGCACGGGGGGGCCGTGGCCCCCCCTGTGATCCGATTGGCCACCCCGTGTGCCCACCCTTCCCCCACCCCAAATAATTTTCGTTTGCGGTTTACATTACTGAAACTCCGATTTCCGATGCTCATGAACGCAACTTCGTTGTCCGACTGCAATTGAATGCACCAAGGACGTTCTTCCGATCTTTTGATTGCTACCCTGCATTGTCGACATGGAAATCGCAAAATACAGTTGTTTTGAAGTGTTTTTGCCTTAAAAAAAAAAAGGGTGGGATGGGGGGGGTGACTTGCACTATGAAAATGTACTGATGCTTATTCTGATTAAGACTGATTACTGTGCACAACACTAAAATGCTTAAGGACCAGAGCTCAGCACTAGGTACTTATTAATTGTAAATAATATTCCTCACTGTGTGTATATTGGGAGCTGCTTTTTTCATTTCTGTGCAGAACACTATGATGTTTACTGAGCTGTGCATTATTATATGATCTATGACTATGGAGTATTGTTATTGTATTTTATTATTATTTTAAAACGTACATTACTGCACATAGTTTATTACAAGTCAAGGGTAAAGATTGCTATTGTTCACTGTGATGTATTGGGTAGTACTCATTTTGATGTTTATGGTTTACAGCGGAGATCTGGTTGCTAAAAGTACATAATGTTGTTTTATATTTTATGTGTGATAATTGGCACTTTATTAACATTATAAGAAGTGAAATTTGACAGGGTTGTAATTAGTGTTGTTCTTAGACAATATTTGTCACTTTATTGGCCTTAGGATACTATCCTTGATCTTACAAGTTTTACATAACAGGCAGATGTTGCAGGTGATGTTGTTGTTGCGATTCACATAAACAAGGAAACATGTCCATCATAATTTTAATGTTAACAGTCCAAAATGAAAAGGTCATATATTCATTTTTTTTAATAGCTTTTCAGTGCCCCCCCCAAAATATCTGTTGTACCTTCCGTGCCCCCCGACTAAAATTAATCTGGATCCGCCCCTGGGTTTACATCACCTGACAGAGCCACGCTAGCTGTTTCCCCTCACCTCCAGTCTTCATGCTACGTTAGGCTAATAACATCCTGACTCAAGCTCTGATTTAATGCACAGACATAAGAACGATCTTGAGCATGTATAAAATAACAGTAAACTAATAGGAAACATTATGCAGCAATTTGTCTTTTACAAGCTTCAATCTGGATTTAAAATGATGAAGCTGAACTAAAGCTAATAAATCATGTTTGTTGTTTTGCTTTTAGACTGGACCATAATCCTTGTGTGCGCCGTCAGACTGCCATCCTACCTGGGCCTGGGTTGTCAGTTCACTGCAGGGGTGCAGCCGGTGCTCCTGAGCAGTGGAAGTGCACGTTGAGCCACTTGGCATCGCGACGGTGCCACACACGAGTCTCCTCCGACTGGCAGGAGCGCGGCCGGCCCTGGCTGTCGATGTACTGCGTCAGGCGGATGTAGGCGATGCAGGCGGCATCCTCGCCGATCAGGTGGACGTGGGGGTTGAGGATGGTGGTGTGCACCGGCTTGCTGTTTTTACTCAGCACTGTGGGGATGGAAATGTGAACTTCAGCTGTTTGTAAATGGGACTTGTCAGGTGTCAGTGTGTAGATAAGTAACCAAATCTTAGAGCATTTAGCAGATTTACGGCTGCCATGGACAACAAGTGTGGGCAGCTTCAAATAAGAGGGAAAGCTGAATGTTATATAACTTAGGAGTAAGTGAATTTATAAATTGATCACTTCACATGGACATTTAATGCATTTGAATAAACTGACCTTTAATCATTCAGATGTCTTGCTTATCATTATTATACACACATCCTCCAAAATTGAGCAGGACAGGAAGTTTGTTTGGAAACATTTGAATCTCTACTTGAACCTTAAAACTCTGTTTGAAACTACACAAAACAGGTTTGTAGAGGTGGACACACTGCAGAGTTTGGCAGGTTGATATCTCTACCACATTTACCCAAAAGATTTCTAAACAGATGACAGTTTTTTTTTTTTTGAAACAAATGCCATAAATTTGCTGGGTCCAGTTTATATTGAGTATCAGCTGTTTTAGTTTTAGTCTTCTCTAATAATAAAATAATTATCTCTGAGTTTCGGACTGTTGGCCACTAATACAATGTGCTAATACAAACACTGAGACACAATACTTTAAATATGTCAACAAATGTCGACTACAGAGTAGATTCAAAGAGAACAAGCACTGGAGTAAATTGATGAGGACTCTGTTACAAGTAAATAGAAGACTGAGCAACTTACGGTTCTCAAAGTAGAACTTGTGGAAGTCCATGCCCTCCACCAGGTTTCCAAGAGCCTCTGGCTCAAAAGAAGTCAGTCCAGGGTCACAGATTCTCCTGTCAGAGGAAAAAATGAACAAACTTAGCTTAAGAATTTATCCTGAAGTGAAGAATGAGGAGGACTACATGCTGCAGAACAGATGACAAGACTTTTAAAGCTTTGCCGACTCGTACACACAAAGAAGTTCACTGTCTGAGTTGCATTATGCAAACTTACGTGTAAGCCTCAAAATCCCCATTGTTGATGGCTTCAATCAACTGCTCTGTCATCTTTATGATCTCCTGTTTACGAGCTGAAAACAGAGAGACAGACAGAGAGAGAGGGAGGGAGGGAAGGAGGTGGACGACAACCAGAAGAGGTTAAAGACAGTCAAAAATCATTTGGAAGTTGAACGTACAAATGCCGCTCCTCATGAACTTGAAACCTCTGACATTTGAAATAAGTTCATGACATGGGAAAAGCCTCTGGTCAGTGACATTTGAAGTCAGCCAGTACAAAACGCACCAGACTGTCTGCTCTCCATGTTAAGCATCAAGAGTATCTGATGAGTCCATGTGCCACTAAACCTGAAGTGTCTTTAACAAAGAACCAGATCAGATCTATGTGTTGCTCAACAGTTTTTGTCGTTGATGGATCCTCTTTTTGTGGTTTTCTGCAAACCATCACCGATATTTTGACACATTTGGGCAAAGTGAGGTTTGTCAATGTCTATCAACTATTTTAACAGTAACAGTCAGAATGAAGTCTTTGTAAATGTAAAATGTTAGAAATGCAACCTTCACTATTAATGCACATCTTCACTGATCTGTAGAGCTTGTGTTTATGATATCAAAATCATCAGACTGTATGGGGATGTAAATTAACATCAATCTGTCCAGAAACCTTATAAAGTGAAACTAGTTTCTTATGAAAACTTCACCACGAACGGGACACATGCTGAGAGTAAATTTCCTACCACTGACTTCCTATGAGGAAGCCAAGTGTAACGTCTGGTGAGAACTGGACAGAAATTTGGTTAAGTGAAACAAAAATGTAGATCAAAATGTGCCCGAACAAATGGTCGAGAAGCCATAAAATACAACAAATATAAAACTTCAACTGAGACAATCTGTCTCAACTGACACAACTCCAACATTTTTTTACTGTACACACACAAACACACACCAATAAAATCCACTGCAATATGTTCATTTTAAAAAGTCTATTTGATGAGAATAATTACTCAAATAGAGCAGAACTTCAGAGACTGAGTCATAGTCAGAGATCATTAGAAGAACAACAAACCAGAAAAGCACAAACTGCATGCAAACACACTGAACGTTAGTTCAAACTGAGAGTAAACCAGCAGAGGTGCACACACACTGAAGAGTGTGGAACATGCAGCTGCTGAGCCAGCAAGTCCTCAAACCTTCTGCCATCAAGTGGCACAGAAGGTTTAAACAGACTCAACACACACACTGCACAACCTGCCTGGCACTTACTCTGCTGCAGTTTGCTGCTGCTGCCTGCAGGGGGCGACAGAGCAGGCTCTGGTTTGGGACAGGGAGTCTGAGCTGGACTGGTCTGAGGGACACTGGGGCTGCTGTCAGCCTCCTGCAGGGGATGAGCTGCAGGCAGGTACAGTCATCCCAGTCACATAAAATTACACGTGGTCAAGCTGAGAAGCCGATATCTACAGAAGTATATCAAGCAGGGATTACAGGAAACTAGACCCCAGAGACTCAGTTAGAGGTGAACATCTGCAGTCAGGCCTGGGTGCCAGTAGATGGCAGCACAGGAGGGCAGAGGGGAACGAGTGCAGTGAGTCAGTGGGAAGAGAACAGTCTTATTTATGTGAAGCCCAAAATGTCTTGTTTTACTTGTAGGACAGATTTGTTGTTGAAGAGAAAAAGGTCAGGACACAAAGGTCAGAGCTGAGAGTCGAGTCAGGAAACCTCTGCTGACTTACAGGTGGGTGGTGGGCAGAGAGTAGACGGGGTCTGTTCGTCAGCCGCGCTGCACTGGATTAACGCTGCACTGTCTGAAGCAGCAGACGCACAAGCAGCCGCTGCTCCGATGACAAGACAAAAATACAAAGAGACACACTCACAGGGAGCCTGAGAGGAACTCCACTTAATCTAGTTGAAGCAACAGGAAGCAGAAAACTTGTAAGCTGCAAAACTGTTGGCATGACGAAGCAGATTATGAGACTTTCAGGTCACTGACGTTGACCTTCTGACTTTTGTGTCAGGAGGTGGGACTTTACTCTGATTCTCTACATGGAGGAGCTGATGCATCATCGCAGCGTTTGAGCTCAGAGCAGACGAGAGAGATTACATTCACTTATCGGACACTTTCATCCAAAGCAACAAATGCATTCAACCTCAGTGGGAGACAGAGGAGAGAACAGGAAGAACAGCCTCTCGATCGCATGTCAGTGATCAGCCACCATAAGATCGAGTGCTGGTAAACCCACAGAAAGCTGCCTTAAGTAACTGGATTAACTGTGGTCTGGGAAGCCGCAGTCAGCTCTGTCCTCCTTCATTCACCTGAAAACATTACGGGGTCATTCCCGAGCTGAAGGCCACTAATTAAAGGCTTAGGTGGCGTGTGACGCTGGCACGCACACACTCACGCACAGCAGCCATCGAAAGGAGGAGCAGGTACCCGCATATGGTTGGCATCAGTGAAAGTTAGATGGTGGCTCGAGAGAGAAACACCTTTATCATCACACTGATTAAAGGACGTTCATGCTGTATTATTGGATTTTTTTTTCAGCCACTTGCAAAATTGATTATATTACAGAAGTGAATATATCTTATTTTTTAAATTATATTTCCATTAAGGATTTTTATTCATCTATTTCCATTCATTCTTGTAAAAGGAGTCAATTAAAGGTCAACTCAAGTAAACATTAGATTTTTTAAAATTTCTGTTAGAAGAGTTTTGTCTGCTCATAATAAAAGGTTTCTTTCCATCTCTGTACAACACGGTAACAACTCAAATTTTCATTTTTTTCCCCATTATTTCCTATAAATTCCTGTTAATTCCCATGGAAAGATTCCACTTGGAATATTCCCAGAATGTAGCAACCCTTGACAAGATGAACCACTCTTCACAAAAACCACGTCTTCAAGTTTGAGATGTAAATAGAGACAACAACAAAAAAGAGACATGGCACTGTAATCAGTCCTCACACATGCACAGTTCAACATCACTTCTGTCTTTCCTGAGATGCTCGAAGGAATGTGTCATCTTTCAACTGGATCTCCTGGCTTCCTCTAACCTGACTGAAGCTGAGCCTGAAACCTCAAATTTACCTCAAATACAAAAAAACAGTATGAGATTTATTCTAATATTTCACTGTCTGATCTGGAGTGTAACACAGTGACAAAGCCTGGACAAGGTTTAAGGTGAAAAACAGACATGCAAAGTAGGTGAAAGTTGGACAAGTACCTTTCCTACCTTTCATCTCCTCCTCTTCTGTGTTATTACAGCTCTCTGTGGAGCCCTGTCAGACACAGAGGGGGAAAGAGGGATAAAGAGAGAAAAGAAAAATAGCAAGACAAACATTTTTTTTGTAACGTGTATGTGAGGCGGGGGTTGGGAAGCTTTGGACACTTTGCCCATACGGACACAGAGACGACGTGACGGACAGATGGACGGGTGGACGACTCCCTCCCAGGATCACAAACCAGCCGAGACAGCAGCGCCGAGAGCCACACACATCAGAGCAGCAAAGTGTGGGAGCGCTATGAAATTGTGGAGCTAAATTTAACAGTGTGCATGTTAGTGCGAAACCGCTGCTGCGCGAGGAAGCCGGCGCAGCAGCATCTGAGTGAGAACAGTGTTAATGTAAAGAAAATAGTGACACAGTGTTGGTATTCGATTAGAGAGTGATACTAGTATTTAGCAAGCTTGTACAGCAACATAACAGCTGAAGCAGCATGACGGGTCCTGTTTTATTAGAAGTGAGCTGTAGAAGCTATAGCTGTCAGTGTGAATGTGCTGCTGTGTGTAGGACTTTCTCTTTCATTTAAATTTGACATTAGCTGTGTGGATCCCCACCAGAATAATTATATACTTTTACAGTGTTTAATCATAAGCAATTCAGGGCTTCCTGAAGTGTTTCATACTGGAGGTGCCTCGTTATTGCACTTTTATGTAAATAATATTTGGCTTTTTTAAGAGAAGTGTGGTGCCTCATCACACAGGAAAAGCCACTTATTTAATGAATGAGGTGACTGTTCAAACCGTCACCTATTAATCACAGTGAGATGAGTCAGGATCTGTCTGATTCAGCTCAGCATCGACTGGTTCTCATCCCACTGTCACTTTGCAGTAATGAGACAAAGAGCCCAGTCAGTCAAAGTCAGAGAGACACTTTCTTTAATCAAAGAGTCGAGTTGAAATTAGTTCAAAGTTAGTAGCTGGACTTGAACTTGAAAACTGAGGAAATGATCATTTTAAGGGGATATTTTAAATACATTTCATTTGCATTTAAATCATGCATTAATAAAAAAAAAAAAAGTTAAAAAATCACATATAAACTTTGGATAGTCTGGTTGGACCACATTGATTAGAGCTCCTGTATTTACAATTCAAGTAATAAGAATACGGATATACAATTATTAATTGGCTTTATTAATAAACGTCTTGTTGTATCATATATATATCTTTAATTTAGTCATTGATTATGATAAAACACTGACACTCTCCATGATCTGATTCCACATTTGGGGAGTTCACAGGATTCAACTCTCCTCTGAAATCCCTTCTGAAAATCAGGAAGAGAAATAAGGAAGCCAGCTCACATCAGGAGCACATGAAGCCATCGTGTGTTCAGAGAAAATCCTCCTGAGTGTTAGTAGTGGCTGGTGGCTGGTGGCGGGAGGAGGAGGGGCTTACCTTGGTGCCGTCAGCTGGGTTGTGTACAACAGTTGTCTGGGCTTCCTGGGGGGAGGTAGGAGACACTTTACCATGCAGGGAGGGGATGGGTGGGGGTGGGGTGGGGGGAGCACCAGGGGAGATGCCAGGGAATACCAACTTATTCCATGACAACAAACACACAAATCAGACACGTGTGCGCACACCAAAACAAAGCACAGGAGCTACACTACAGAGGCTGTGGAGCATTTCTGGTGATCGAGTAGATGGCTGTAGATGTGAAGGCGCTCAGTGTCAGTCTGTCCCCCAGTCACCAGCACTGTGACCGACAGGATCATTTCGGAATCTCCAAAATGCACGACAACAGCCACAAACACTCAGAAACACAGACACAGGGCCGAGACTGAGGAGGAGGCTTCTGTGACTGATTGTACAAGGCTGATTCCAAAAAAGTTGGGACGCTGTGTCAAACATAAATAAAAGAGGATGTGAGCATTTGCTAATCCTTTCTGACATATGCTCAAAAAACAGTTGATACCAGCGACATGCTTCGAACACGTTGAGACAGGAGCAACAAAAGACTGTGAAAGTTGTGGACTGATCCAAAAACACCTGTTTGGATCAGTCCACAGGTAAACAGGTTCATTGGTAACAGGTGATAGGATCATGTTTGGGTATGAAAGGTTCATCCTGGAAAGACTCAGTCGTTCACAAGCGAGGATGGAGAGAGGTTCAACACTTTGTGAACACATGATTGTTTAAAGGAGATTAATACATGGGCTCTGGAGAACACGATTTTACACAGCAACAACTTTTTTGGAATCGGGGTTGTATGTGTATGGAAGTGTGAGTGCAGATGTTATGCTACTATCACCTGGAAGTTATCATATAACTTTATAAATGCAATACTTATCTAAGTGGAAAGTTAGAACTGGGAAACTGATTTATCCACCTTGGTGCTAAATAATTGCAGAACTATCTAAGAAGCAAACAAAGAGGGATCAGTCATGAACTCGGGTCACAATCACTCACAAAAACTATTTGGGAATATGGCCTCACATACATCACACTATGATCACTTATGCTGACTCATCTGAGCGAGTCGAAGGCCTGTTTAGCAAAATTTGTCAGCTCATTAAACAAAATTGTAAACTGTAAAACACAATATTGACAATATTTGGCATTTTTGAAGTGCTGCTCTTCCAGTTCACGATCTGTGGTCACTTTAACAGAGCAAACAATTTAATCAGAGGAAATGCACGTGTCCTGCATTGAGTCTAAACACTGATGCAGTCTCTCAATTCAAAGTCGCCGCGTGGAGAATCTGAGGTTTTCTCTGTTTTTGTCTCATATATTTACAAACAAAAACATTCACCATCAGAACAGTTTTAGAGAATCTAGGCACATTAGTTTTTACCTTTACATGTCATACCATACTAGCACACTGCTCAGTAATAGATTACTCTTTTCAGTGCATCAGTTCCATTATTATTAAAACTGGTAATCATCATTCTGACTTGTCTGATGCTATGAACACTTATGACCATGTGACTCTTTCCCGTCATGTGGCGAACGCTGCATTAAGTGTTTGTTTGTGGAAGCACTCCTCATCCTCGACCTTGACCCTGCCACAGAAACATCCAGCACAAAGCAAATAAAACGCTCCGAGTTCTGCATTGTTTGGAATATGAACCCACAGTTTACTGGTTTAGTCAGTGAGTCACACGCTCAGGCTCCTGATTCTGATCAACACTGAACGTCCAGGAACTACACCCAGAGAACATGCAGCCCCTTCGATGGCACAGGGGATTATGGGGGATTTAAAGTTTTATTTTTAAGACTCTGTTACAGACGGTGGAAAGTTGACAGGTCATGATTATGTGGAATCTAGGTTGGAAATTTTTTAATGCTTTAGCTCGATGCTTTTAATGTTTGTTAAGTAGCATTTGCTGGTGTCCAGACTTCAGCACAGGCATTATGTAAAAATAATCATGTAGACGTTCTTGCAGAGAGTTAGATGAGAAGACCGATATCACTCTCATGTCTGAATTTGAAGCCAGCAGCCAGTTAGCTTAGCACAAAGGCTGAAGACAAACACCTGGCTCTGTCTGCAGGTAACAAATCACACCTACCATCTCTACTATCGTACAAAAACCGAATTATAAAAATGACACATTATGGCTTTAGATAACCCTAGTTGAAGGACTATGTGTTAATAAGTTCCTTTCGAGGTGCTGGTAGCTGGATTTTGTTACCTTTGGTTAGTTCGATTAAAGATGATGTGATGTGCTGGAACAATTTGTTGCCACGCTCAATATTCAACATTAGAAATTACAGTGGTGTTGAACTATAATTATATAATAAATGTGCTTCCCCAAATGTTGAATTATTCTTTTAAACTGTTTGAACTATATTAAACTATTTAGCAATTGGTGTAATCTACAAACCATTCCATTTTGAGATTTTTCCGTTAAATATCTCAATCATTTCAATCATTTCATCCTTCTGGCTACAAAGTTTAATATTTCTTCAGGGTTTTTTTTTATCCCCTTAATAGCGTAATTCCTGTCACACCTGTATGTTATATATATGTCTCGTTATGTATATGAACCCAGGGGCTGCATCCTCATACAACTATAATGTCTCTGTAACCATCCACTCCAGCTCCTGTTTCACCCAGAAGTCCTCATCATTCAAAATTCATGTATCGAATAGAAATTTGTAAAAGGCCACGTTTTGATGTAGCAGAAGTTAAACTTTAGAGTTTCCAAATAAATTGCCACAACCCTGTTTTTCTTCAAAGCCAAACCATCAGGTGACACAGTTGAACACACAGAGGAGTCACCAGGATGTGGCCGTGCACAGCCTGATTGAAGTGTCTGCCGTTGTACTGCGAAATGAAAGTCATTTGTCCACCTGTCAGCGCTGTGCCCTGTGTAAATATATATACACCAGCGCGTCTGCAGGAGGTCTGGGTAAAACACAAGCCGGGAGTGGAACGAACCAGTCGTTCAATCCTAAAGCCGTTAAGAATCCACCGTCCAACATCACAGTTTTTTGTTCAAAAACAGAAGCGAAGAGGCAGAGGATGAAGTACAGAGGAGGATTTCACTTAACATAGGACGTGAGAGGAAGATGAGGAGGAGACAGAACTAAACACCAAAAAGGATGGAAACGGTGAAATGGCGCCATAAAAAGCAACGTGAGAGAAACCAAATAGAGATGAGGTACCATTGGTGCTGAAGATGACATGCTGCTGTCTTTGGTGCTGCTGCTGCTTACTACACTGTTTTTACTGTTGTTTCCCTGCGACTGGGGCAAAGAAACACAACACAGAGTGACTCCCACTGGGTCTGAACCATGAAACACCCTTTGGGAATCTTAGGTGGAAAACAGGAATAGAGCCATTAAACGGCCAATAGAAATATTCCACATGTTGTAAGTGAGTAGGATTTAAAAGTGCACAGTTCAATCCTAAACAGATTTACCTGAATGTCTGTATCAATCATCTGACTCTCGCTTCCTCGTGCACTTTGTTGTTTTATTCTCCTGTATATCTGTTGTGCACTCAGCTTCAAGATAATCTCTTTAATCCATTACTTGACTCTTTTGATCATCAGCAACTTGTAGAAACAGACTAAGTGTCCTGATCCAGCAACAACGTGAGCGTGCTGACTTCCTAACTTGTTTAACTAACATGAGTGCTTTTTTATTTCGATTACAAAGCTGGAAAGTATTGAGTGATCGAAGGGGTCTTTGAGTCTAGCGTCCTGGTGTTTGCCTGCACTTAAAGGTCTACAACTTTTGCAGACATTGCACAACATTAAAAAACAAAAAGAAAAAGTACACAGTTAATCAGTAAATGCATTTTAAAACAAACATATTTTCAGACTGGATTTTTGTTTTCCCAGCACTTTAAAAAAAAAAGTGGGTAAATCGACATCTGCTGGGATAAAGAGAGAAATCACAAGTTTGTATCTAAAACAAGCACCAGCAATTGATTTTCCATTCCTGGCAGCGACGCAGCCAAAATATGTGTAACCGAGTAACCAGAAAGAGGTTTGTAATAATGGTCTGCAGTCCAGGTCTGTGCATGCAGTGAAAGGCCTTGATGACAGGTTTTGTCTAATGGTGGAGAACAGCGTGTGTGAAGGTATGTACTGTAAGCTGTTATTTCCCGTCTTTAGCTCCAAGACAATATTAACGCCTATTTGAGCCACAAAACTACTTTAGCATGACTGCAACTGCTTAGTTCTCCTCACTGTCTTCAAACTGTTCGTTTAGAAAAAAAACTAGAAAAAAAAAAAATCTAGATATTTTTTTGTTTCATCAGTCCCCTAAACAGCCTATTAAAATATCGATTCAATGAATGAACATTTGAGGCTACTGTCACGTTTATTGGCTGCACTTTCAGGATATCTAATCAGTATGAAAGCCAAGAATTTAAATAAATATGCAGGTATAAAAAAAAATTATAATGTTTTCAGTAAATCTAAATGAACTGCTTCTAATTTAAAGGAATAAATGGAACTGTGTGTACACACAATTACTGTGTATAAATAGAAAAAAAAGTAATCAGATTACTGATATGACGCAGGAGGGGCTGACAAAAACATGGTATCAGTTGCATTATGGGTAATGTAGGATTTAGTGCATTTGGAACTTCACTAAGGACGTCTCTGCCTCTGCTGCTTCAATTTTAATCATTCTTTTGTTGTAATCTGTCTGATGTGAGTCTCCCAACTTTATGAAAGCATAATACTGAAT
Source organism: Centropyge bicolor (assembly GCA_037975185.1). NCBI lineage: Eukaryota > Metazoa > Chordata > Actinopteri > Pomacanthidae > Centropyge > Centropyge bicolor. The sequence goes on from JBBMOC010000028.1 coordinate 2,896,526, forward strand.
TCAAACACTTATTCTGGGCCTGTTTTGTCGGAACTGCACTGCAGAACAGCAGGTCAGCTGCACAACAGGGCTGTAGATTACAGCTACAGATCATAGATGGAACGTGTGATTTGAACAAGAAAACACAGTTTGAGCTCAACTCAAGAAGAAAGGAAGAAAGGAACAGAAGCGTCTTGATGCAAATCAGCGCTCCCATAAGAACGTACAGAGGTGTGGTCGAATGGATTACATTGATAAAAATCTAAGAGCAAAGTATTGGGAGGTTTTTCAACTCCTTTCCTACAAACTTCTACAAGTTCAATGATTATCTGCAGGTGACCAAGACAGCTGGTTTAGTTACACAAAGAGGGGGAAAAAACTTAAATTCACTCAAATGAAAAACAATGAGGGTACAAAAAATATGCAATAATTAAAAAAGGGAAAATGATTGTATACTGATGTTTACAATGATTAAATCGTCCCTCACTCCTGTGATGGTCAGTGATGTTGGTAAGTAAAGTCAAAATGTCTTATCTGATCCACAGGCGGATGGATCAGAAGAAGATAACTGGAAGGAGGCGAATGTGTGTGTGTATGTGTGTGTTATTCGTCAGTAGCTGAAATGGTTTTGGTGGCGCTTATGGCAGAAGGGGATGCAGGGATATCGGACGGACAGAAATCGGACAAGACGGAAACCGTCATAGACGATGCCTCGAGCATCTCTGGCCAAAAGATAAAACAAACAAATGAAACAGAGAGGAGGAAGGGGAGAGAGAGACTTGGAGAGACGAAGAATGAAAAATGAACGAAAACGACAGAGCCGATCTCACCATCAAACAAACACTCGAGCTGGACTTCCTTTTCTGACAGACAGCAATGGAAAGGAGGAGGAAAAAAATAAGGGGTCACCGGGAAACAAGGAGCTAATCAAAAAGAGTAAAAAAGTGAAGCTGCCAGATTTGATCCCAGAAAAACAGAAAAACAAAAGAGCTGCACAAGTTTACACAAGATGAGACAAAGGGATATTAAGAAGGCTTCAGAGGAAAAGCTGCAAAAACAGGATCGGGAATATAAGGAGAACTGATTTAAATCCTTGGTTGTAAAGTTTTATTGGCTTAATGTTGGGTTTAGTTATTGTTTAAGTTACTGTATGTAATGGGAATTTGATTTTAGCCCTTGTTGATCGTGGCGCTTCACTGCATGCACTGACGCTGACTGTCCATCAAAACAAAACGAGCACCGGGACGTGACGGTGGCTCGAATCGCTGTGAATCAAAGAAAAATCTGCTGGTAAAAACAAAACAAAACAGGATTTTAAAAGTCTTTATTATGTTCCTTCCTTTCACTTTAATCTCAAATCTATATTATCTGTGCCCCAAATTAACTGCTCACTCATAAACATGATCAAGCTGCTGCTTTATTTCTAAGATCAATCCTTTTCCCTCTTTAAATCACATTTAATAGACCTTAGAAAACTAACAAATAAGCCCCAGAGCACAAAGTAATCCAACTAAAAAATGCTCTTCCATAATATCAGATACATGTTAACAGAGAGAAGTTAGGGTGACAGACCAAAAGAGAGACAGTAGAAGGTAGAAAGAATAAGACAGAATCAATTAGGTCAATAAAACCCTCATGGGTGAGAGGACTTACCTTCACACCGTCCGACTTTTTGTTTAGTAAGGTTTTGCAAGCTGAAAGAAAGAGAAAAGATGGTTTAGATCAAACTGAAGAAAAAGGTCCAATAAAGATTTTTCCGGCCAGGTGAAGTGTCCACCTGATTTCACAGCAATTTTTCTAATAGAACCATGAAAAATATTTTTTTTTACTGGAAATAATCAGGCAAATTAAAAGTTTAAAATGAAATTTGATATTGATGATACCGCAATCAAATATCAAATTTCTCTTTTAAAATGTCGATCCAGAACAGTTAAAACAATAAACAATTTAAAGCAAGTTAAAAAAAAAAGTCTTTGAAACTAACAATAATTTCATCATAATCTCGTTAAGTGCACAACACAGTTAAGCAGTTCTAAAAGTGTTTGATCTGTGGTCAATCCTCCTCCCTCCTGAAGGCCTCCGGGGAGCAAATCTGAATGGATGAATGAATTAACTAATGACTAAAATGAATGAGTTACCCATGAGGTGCTGAAGTAACCTGTTGTTCGTGGTCCTCGCTGAAATTAACTTGTCTTACTGAGGAAAATGTCAGCCACTAATATAATGTGAAATATAGCAGGTAAAAAAAGTCTCTGTCTCTGCAGATCAAACAACAGTGGCAACTTCAGAAAACTCATGAGAACAGAAACTGGTTTTTAGGAACAGTAAAAAGTGACTTCCTGAATTTCTGTGTGTCTACTTGCACATGTTTTCTTAAGTTGCAGGGCCTTGAGCTCTCAGGGCCACCGTAGTTTGACCATTTCAAAAACCACCTCATGTTGAGTGAAACTGTCCTTTAGCCTTGATCCCACTCACATAACATCATGTACATGCACCTGAAAACCTGACCACCAAGTTAGAACCAGACTGACATAGAAATGACAACAACACGCAACCTCACAGGAAACTGAATAAAATGTCCAAATGCATGCACACAAACATGAAGTTAAAATAATCACACACACACGCGCGCGCACACACACAACCACTCTTACTGTATAAACTGTGTTAGTCATGTCCAATGATCCTCCCTTACCTTCCATTTATAAAGTAGGAAGGAGGGCAATGAAGAAGGCAAGAGAACAGTGATGTGTTTAATATCAGCATCTTAACATCTGAACTGAAAACTGGAGATGAGAACTGCAGGCACAAACACCTGTCAGGCTTTTACTGCACGTTCAAAGGCATTCTTTAATCATGTTCACAGAGGTGGAGGGTTCATGCGATGACGGTGGCTTATTAACATGTCTGGCATGCAGCATCCACTTCAAAGTCTCCATATAAAAAGAAAAAGTGCCCATTCCCAACATTTATGAGACCGAGCAGGAGCCTTTAAGTTCAGGACATCATCTCAAATTCTTTACTTTCATTTAACAATCGTAATCAAGCAGAAAGAGAAATCCTTCATCGACAACTGATCAGGATCCACTTGTCGATCAAACACCTGTATGAACGACCTTTCATCGAGCAGCTCTTCCTGTCATGTGACTGATCTGTGAAGGGTTCAGTATGCTTCACACGGCACATGTTGAATCATACAAATGGGGATAAACAGAGCACTTTTCTGCACAAAGGGAAGCGGATGTAGTTGTCAGATTGTTAGTTTGGAAAGGGCAATAAGCAGCTTGAAGAGTGGAACCTGGATAAAGTGTCAGTATACAAAAAAAAAAAATCAGCATTAAGGACTTTCTGACACAGAAAACTGTTATATAAAATCTTATTTATATGATGCAGTGGTAAAACATACATCCATTTTCACTGAAAAATAAGTGAAGCCCTTTCATGTTATGTATTTAAAAATGTATTTCATAAATGAGGACTTGTATATTTATTTCTATTTCATTACAGCATTTATATTTGTAAGACTCTTAATGTGTATATATATGTATATCACACTGTGTAAAGTATCCCATACTGAGGAGGCCCATTTTAGGTAAATCCTTCCATTCTATGTTGGACACCTCCCCATAATCCATCAAGCACATTCCTGTAGAGTATCCAGTTTAGAAACATTACTGGCCTGAAACCATATGACCATAAACCATATCCATCTATGTGTGAATACCACATAGGCTGATATGTTGTTGTATGCATATTATTTGTTTTCATTTACATATTTTTTTACTTTTAAAATGTTTCTTTCATACTTAACTTGTTAAGTCCCTTATATAGTTTGTTGTGTAATGAAGGCCACAAGCAGAAAAATGTTGGCCTTATAATAAAGTTTGTTTTTGTAACACAAGTGTTTCAGTTTTTGACCTCTTTTAAATGTTGGTGTTGGAAAGTGGCCAAAAAAGGTCTGAGATGAGGTGGGTTCAGACACAAGCACTTTGTTTGAAGCATACTGACACCTTCACTTGTTGTTTCTGTCTGTTCACACAAAGACAACAGAGCAGGCAGGAGTGAGAGGACAGAGAAATATCGATAACACTGTGCATTCTGTGTATCTGGCTTCCCATGCAGGTTAGCATACTGCACTCAACTGTGTGCTCATACACATGCTCGGCTGGCTGTTAGTGCCGGAGCCATGCGGAGGGAAGGTTGCAGCGAGCACAGGCAGGCATCGACTGGGCATCAGCCGAGTACTGTGGATACAAACCAACTCAAAGGAGGCAAAACTGGGAGTGTTGTGGAGGCTGAACGCTGGCTTGTCTATTTATATTTGTCATATGAAAAGGTAAGAATGGTTATGCTGCAGAGGAAAAGGTGCCGCCTGCATCGGTTGTGTTAATGCAGAGATGTGTCAACAGAGCTTTGCTTGGTGGCAGCTGAGGTAGTTGGAAGGAGGTCAGGGGGTCATGCTGGGTGTCAGTTAAATGGCTGTTGTGTTCGACACAGGAAATTAAATAGCCGGTCCAGGAGAGGAGCTCTGTTCATTAGAGCGTCAACACACGCAGCAGCACTGAAAGGTCAAGAGCTGCTCGTCATTTGCGCTTTCCATTTATGCTTGTGTGTGTGTGTGCGCGAGATGCCCCAGTGCAATGACCAGCCATTCAAAAGTGGCCCATCAGTGTGCAGTAACAGCAGGCAGCAGGTGGAGGGGTTCAAGCAGCCCAGGCCACATGCCAACAGCCTGAGCACGACGTTGGCAGTGGACGACTCCGACAGGCCATCGAGCAGACGTACCTTCCTGTGCCATTGCAGCCGTGCTGGTGGTAGCGGCAGGGCTGGTATGCTGCCGTCCCACTATTGGACAGAGAGGGATTCAATGTGGAGGCACAGGTGGGACAAACTAAAGCCTGACAGCCTTGTAATTTTCTGGATTTCGTACAGTTTAATAAACGTCAGTATTAGACAAGAATGACAAAACACGGGATTCCAGAAAATGTGTTTCTCTAATACCCAAGTCCTTTTTATTAAGATGAAGTGACGCAGCAGACGGGAAATCTTCTCAGCACCAAAATACCTGCGCCCTGAAATTATTAATCTTATTCCCGTGGACATTAACTTAAACATGCCCACAGTTATATACGAAGCAATTCAGAGGTCTGGCCCGTCTGCTTTCTTCAGTCTAGATCAATCTTGACCAGCGGAAAGCAGCTGGCTTTAATCCACAGGAGCTGCTTTACTTACATGAAAGGATATAAACACAGGGTCAATAGCATTAATGCATTAGCTTGCTCGGCCATCGTCTAGCCCACAAATTGGGTGTTCAATCAAACCTGCTCCCTGTTTTCGGCGATCAAACTGCTTACGAGGAGGAAATCCAAGCCAAACCCCTGAAGTGCGAAATCAAAACTGCGGACGGAGCTGACGAGCGAATGCCAACAGGAATCAAAATGTGCGGTTAAAGCTGACGAGATTGAAGCCAAAGGAAAGCTCGCAGACAGGATGTTAAGTAGCAGAACAACAGCGTTATGTATCATTAGGGCCTCTATGAGATATCAGATCAGAAAAGTGACCACCTATAAAGTGTACAGAACTTCAAAGAGAAATTTCATTATTAAAAGAAAAAATGACTAAACAGATTTGTCAGTTTCTCTAAATCCAGGTGCTTCGTTGTACAGCTTCATTCAAATACGTATTTTCAAGAGCACTGGGCCCAATTTGAAATCTATGGACCAGAGCAAGTTGTTGTCTCTTGACGTGTGATTGGTATCGTTGCCAAAGCTCACCTGAAAAGTTCCTGGACACCAGCATCGTTGTGAGGATGGCTCCCTGCAGAGACATAAAAATCAACGTTACATGAATTTGTCTTAGGTGGATGTGTGTGTGTGTGCGTGTGTGTGTATGTGTGTGTGTGTGTGTGACTGTATCCACACTCACTTTAAGTTTCCTCCTGGCGTTGAACTTGCGCAGACACTCCACGGTCTCTTGGCGGTGCATCATGGAGGCCACAGTGGAGCGTTGCTGTATGTAGAAGATCGGAAACAACATTACAGATAAATCGAACTTTAATTCAATTTGATTTCACTCCTATATAATTGATTCTAAATGACAAGGTGTCCTGATCAAAATAATGGACAAGGTGGAGGCAGAGAACACAAGTTTTGTGTCCTGTTTCTTCAGCCATTATTTTCTATATTAGATCACATCCGGGCACTATATTACTGTGTTGATAACATCACCACCTACTTTCAATCAGCATCCATTTTTTTTAAAGTTTGGGTTTTGTTGGTTCTTTCTATGAGTTGTGTGACTCACAGTTTGAGCACATCGACAGCTCGGACAGACATGAATCATCGGTGCAAAGATTAACAGCTGCATTGCAAAAATACACTATGTCATTCTTTGATAAAAAAAAGTTGAAGGTACAAGCTTGTGAAAAAATGTGAGGTGAGACGACGCCTCCCGAGGTGCAGTTTAGTAACAAACACCAAATCATGATTTGAGATAAATTTGACATTTATGACGCCGTGTTTGTTTACAGCCACAAGAATAAAGTGTGAGTTTGCTACGTCTCTTTCTGTAAGTGGATTCTTCTCAATAAGCAGCCGAGGCTCATGGGTATCACAGTATTTACGGCCATAATATAAACTATGATTACATTAGTCAGGAGATATCGCTTTTCTAGTAACACTGAGGATCGTCAGCCAATTACAACCACATACTTCTATGGTCATGGTAATCCTTCATTATTTATTGTTGTCGACAGCTTTTATGTGAAAGAGCTTTAAATGTGGTTCGTTCTATCCAAAACTACAAATTCTGCTCGAGTACATATTGTAGTTCTGTGTGTTTATCAGTCCATTATTTTAACTCTCGTCTATTGGATGTGAAAAGCAGTGCCAAAAATAGCATATTTTACACTGTAAACCTGGGTGTGTTTGAGTGTGTGTGTGTGTGTGTGTGTGTGTGTGTGTGTGTGTGTGTGCTCCTGGTCATGGTGCCCTGCCAAGGTATTCCTAAATCGAGTCAATGTGTGAGTGCTTAAAAAGGTAGAGAGGGGGAAAAAAAGTGACATAATTTGTTGGACGATGGCCCGGACATCTTCCCCAGTGCTTTACATGCCAGAAAAGATTTCTTTTGATGTGAAAACCAAAGACAAAGAGTGCGACTTACGCAGACCCAGGGATGCTTGAGGGCCTGGTCGGCTGTGATCCTTTTGGCAGGGTTAATTGTTAACATCTGATTGATCAGATTCTTGGCCTCAGGGGTCACTGTGTCCCACTCTGGAGAAGGAAACTGAAAGAGGGAGATAAAGAGGAAAGAATGTTAAGCCTGTTCTTATGCTTTCATTGAATGTTATATTATCACAGAACAACTGGCTGAACACAATATGCACATGCACCCAATTATACATCTAAATCCATATGTATGTGTCTGGAGAGAGGTGCACATTCAATACAGGTAACACAAAGCGCCAGCAAACGTTAACTAGTAAAAATCAAAGTAAGTTGACAAGACGCCTTTACTTCAAAGATTAAAGTGTCAGTTGTCGATTAGTGACAGAAAATAAATAAAAGTGATCCGAGGTATCTGAGTGACAGTGATGACGGTGCAGATTATTACAAGTGCTTGTCACAGTCACTTCATATCAATGTTCATATTATGCACATTCATTAGATGTGGTCGCTTCCAAATATGGAAATTAATAAGGGTAATAATTTCCCATCTCCCAGAGGACGGTGACAAGATCTGATAAATAAGCTGGTCTCTCACAGAGTCTGACTTTTTTCTACAGCAAGATGAAAATCACGCAATAACAAGCAGGGAGCAATTAAAAACTAAAATTGAATTTCTAAATTACTTTCATGACAGAATTCAGACTGTGTTATTTGATGACTTCTGCACACAAACCATACATACAGATGCAGAGGAAGAATATGAGAGAGACAGACTCACATCATAAGCACCGGCCTTGATTTGTTGGTACAGTTTGTGTTGGTCCTCGTCCCAGAAGGGGGGGTAACCCACCAGCAAGATATACAGGATCACACCTGACACGCACACGATACATACAAACACACTGTGCATAAAACTTCGAAAAAATACATGTAAATTATAGTTTCAGAGGCATCATTTTCCTCATGAATATGTGAGTATATGAACAAACAGACTGACTGACCACATGCCCATATATCCACTGGCTTTCCATACGGGTCCTTTCTCAGCACCTCTGGGGACAGGTATCCTGGAGTTCCTGCAAAACCTGCACAAATACAAACACGCTTATGTAAAATTTGCTGACTATTTGATTAAATTACTATTTTTATAACAAAGCAATAATGATATAATAATGAATGTAAAACTAATATTCAGAATAATACCTTCATATATATAAACACAACATTGTATTTATTTCCCTCAGGATTTTGATTATTCAATACTTTCTCTTGCATGATTGTTCTTATTTATTAGTTTTCTTTTATACAGTAACAAAAATAAAGTGGATTGTTATAATGTTCTGAAACACAAATTTAGGTTCAGTACTAATTTAATATTTTCTTATTTTCTGAAGTGGTGATGGTGGTTTTCTCACTGTGGCAAACACTGCTGCTGAAAGTGAATACAGTGGAATAAATACAGAGAATAAGGTTAAAAATTCAAGTTGTTAGTCTCTGATTTCTTACCAAACCAGGCCTGCTGGTCCCCCTGCACCTCGATGGCGAGACCAAAGTCTGCAAGCTTCACTGCTGCTCCCTTCATCTTACTGGCCAGGAGAAGGTTCTCAGGCTGCAACACACAAACACAAATTGGTTTTGAGGATGAAATGTTATTATTCAATTGTGAAATTAGGGACTGTTTTCAATATTTTCTGTAAAATGTCGAATGCCCATTACAAGTTAGTTTCATATTTTGTCTGGCTAACACTCAAGAACCCCAAAAGATTTCAATTCAAAGACAAGTAAATCCTCACATTTGAGAAATTGTTTACATTTACAGTTCCAGACATAAAAAGTCAAAGTCAATGTGTCATTAATAAGATGTTGTTAAATTTATCCTTGGATAAACTCCATGAAGTTTTGCATGGCACAAAATAAATTACAGCGTAGTTATGAGCAACAAGAGGGAAAAAAAAACCATTTCATTAAGGGCAGAAGACATAAGCATGTACCCTCCTTCAAGAAATGTTCTGTCTGCATGAGTGGACGAGCTGCAGGAGCACGATGACATCTACAGTAGTAATGAGGCATGATGTGGTCAAACAGGCGACGAAGGCCTCCCCCAAAGGAGAGACCTTTCAGTCAGCTGTCACAGAATCGAAAAGAGTATTTTGACCCGGTCCTGATCACATAGTCATGCAAAGTCAGGAAAGATATGTTAACGGTCTTAACAGCATCCTCACGTTCCTCATTTGCGTCTCATTTACATTACAGTTCCTCTCACTTTAGTACGAGAGTAAGAAGAAACTGAGGAAACATGTCAGGTCAAGTGTAATTTGATGTGAGGTCAGTTACTGATTAGAGCTGCACAGCTGCTTTACTTTGACCTGTTTTAAGCTCTTCTTCATAAAGGGCTGACTTGTTTCTTTTGACTTTGCATGGTGGCTCAGAGGTCAGCACCGTCACACAATAACATCTGTGCATATGTGAAACCCGTCTTTGAAATGCGCTACTATAGCGTCCACAGTCGTCCATGTAAGCATCTGTTAGGAGCCTATTTCAGCCCTGAGACCCTGAGCAGTATTTCATCCCTCCTCCTTCCTTCTCACTTGTATTGATGATGTTTCACTTCCTTGTTTTAAGCGTGTGCACTGATAAGGAGCCACCCTCCCACACAGTTCATTAGTGTAACACAATATAGGTGTGCTAGCTGACAATGACCCTGATGATAACAGAATGCACTCGTTTGCAAACAAATTGTGTTTATTGACTGACAAAGTGTTCCTGAGTCCATGTAGTAACAGTCCACAACTTTCACAGTCTTATGTTGCTCCTGTCCCAACTTGTTTGAAACATGTTGCTGCCATTAAATTCGGAATAAGCAGATATTTGCAAAATCAATGACACTGATCAGGTCAAATAGTAAACATATTGTGTTTGTGCTGTTTTCAGTTGAGTATATGTCAAAAAGGATTAGCAAATGATCACATTCTGATTTATGTATGTTTTACACAGTGTCCCAACTTTTTTGGAATCAGGGTTGTATATATTGCCATGTAACATTTGAATTTTTCAAAGCTCCTACAGTGCGACTTGGATTTTTTTCGCATGAGACTCACATTTTACACGAGACCCTTCTACCCTTCACATGATGGAATAAGCACTTGTACCAACTGTCTTTGCTCTCTTGGTCTGTTTCCTCTCATCTGTCAATCTCACTTGCTCTCCCTCCATCTACTTATCTATCCATCCCTCCTCCCATTTATCCCCCCTTCAATCAGGCAAAGGTGAAACAATAGAGAAAAGAGAGAAGGGGGGGGGGGGGGGGTGCACAGGGACAGAGAGCCGGACTGAAAGCAACAGAGGAGACAGATAGAGACAGATAGATGGGAGGTGGTGTAATGAGTCCCAACGCCGGCGCTGCAGCAGCCGGGTGACCTCACCCCACAGTTACCATGGCAACCCATCCTGCCACCAGCCGACAGCGTTCGAGTCTTTCTGTCTAATTCTTGTTTTCCCCTCGGCGAGTCGCCCTCCCGGCATGACGGGGAGGCGAAAATGTGACGAGTGCGTGTGAGCGATGTCACGACCCTCCACGGCACACTTTGTTGGCATTATGGGTATTTTTATGGCTCCAGTACAGATGTCACAGAAAAAGAAAATAAAGTCAGATGTTGCTTTCTTTTTTAGCTGTCAGATGATTGGAGGGTTTGTTCTAACAGGAATCTTTCCTGAAGAAAGACCTTAAAGTAGTGTTAATTGTTTGTTTTTTTTGGCCACTTGGGGGCAGTGGAACAAGCTTTAAACACAAATTGATACAATTATTTATAAGGCTTTGGTGGTTAATATGTTAGTTGCCAATTTACATGTCCAGCAGATATGGAGCAACATTAGTATGAAGCTGCTAAAGAGGAAGGAGTTACAACAGAGCTAGTTCATCATCAACTTGAGATGTGATAATATGTCAATGTGACGTTCACGACTTGCTTCCACTGCCCCCAAGTGGCCAAAAAAATAGCAGTCATTGCAGGTTTAAGGCTGGAAAATGAGAAATCCTCTTGCTCTAATGACAGTTTTAAGATTGATCTTTTTTGGGTATAATGGATTCACTGTTAGTCGATTTGGTTAAAGGCATCTGCCAAATGCATGTAATGTGATGTTAAGTATTACGAAAATTAAACCGAGTGAAATATTTAAATCCAAGACTTCGTGTTTTTATGCTGCGTCATTCCATCAAATAGAAATATTAAAGACGACTTGTGCATCAATTTAGACACATTTCCTGCAAATTCAGCTGGACATATTTGATATTTCTGGAAACTTTAGGAAATCTACTAGAACTTCAAATACATGTTGATGCATCTGGATGATATTTGGCTGTACTGAATGAGTTTGTTAGTAATGATGCAGCAGATGCAGTTGTTGTGCATTAACAACTTATGTAATTCATTTCCATCCTCATCTATCATCATTATCATCATCTTTCTACAACTCTTCCCTCGCTTAGTTTATTTGATGGCGAGATCCATATGCAAGCTGGAAATCAATGAAAAGCAGCACACAAGTCCATTTACACCACTTTAACACAAAAACAGATTGTTTATTTTCCAATCATGCTTGTCTGCTTACCCCGAAGAAATGGTTTAATCTTGCTCTGTCACATAAAAGTAATGGACCAGATTGTTAAAGTAAACTATTAAAGTTTAAGACTCTGAACTCAGTCTTGGCAATAAAATAACGATGTGGTGCAATTATCCAAGTGTTTAAATCTCAGCTCACTTAGCTGTCTTCATTCGCGGTATTATTAAAATTAAATAACACAGCTGAAGAGGTCAGAGTGCTGCTTGTTTCTGGTGGGGGGGGGGAACAGTCTCGCCGCGGGGGAAATCGTCACTGGCCGTCATCTCACCCACCGACCCGCTATTAATAGCAGCTGGTCTGCTTTCGTCACTCCTCGGCAGCGCAGGAGGGTGGAGGGGAGGGGGCAGCAAAAGGAAGGAGAGGAAAAAGAGGGGGATCGAGGGAAAAGAGGAGGAAGAAGAGGAGAAATAAGGAGGAAGGGAAGGGAGAATGGGATGACACTCATCTCTTAAGTTGCTTTTAACGTCACAGCATGACGTCTGCACGAGTGTGTGTGTGTGTGTGTGTGTGTGTGTGTGTGTGTGTGTGTGTGTGTGTGTGTGTGTGTGTGTGTGTGTGTGTGTGTGTGTCAGACCTGTTGTAAATCTCCACCAATGCCTTTCATCTTCATTCACAACACAGAGCTATATATAACTGATTTTTGGGCAGCTACACAGTATCGAAGGTGCTGCCATGTTCACCATCGATAAAACTCACCTTGAGGTCCCTGTGCACGATGTCATGCTGGTGGATGTGACTGACGCTCTCCAGGATCTGATTGATGCAGTGGCTGGAGGAGACAGAGGAGGATGAGAAACAGGGGAGAGACACATCTGTCAATCCACAACAGACTGAAGCAGAAGAAGAAAAAGTGTGACGCCAAACTCTATGTCATCATTGGTCCTTTTGTTGGTGAAGCAACTAAGAGACTTTTGCTCAAATGTGCCCAGCAAGGTCAAAAAACACTAAGAGGACAGCTTTTCCTTAAGCAGCGTTTTTAAGCTTAGCTACCACACTAAACGGCCAAAAGTATGTAGACACCCAGAGTCCTGACCTCAGTTCTAACAGACACCTTTGGGATGACATGGAACAGCAACTGCAAGCCAGGTGTTCCTCAGTTTCCGACTCACTAAAGGTGCCAGTATACTTTCTCAGAACTGGCCAACATAAACCTGTGTGATGTCAGAACTGTGATGACCATTTCTGTAACTCTCTGAAACAAACTATCCAACATTCAGACTAACTTCATGCTATGATTGGCCAGGGTTTGTCTCTCTCGGATATTTTATACAACCAGTTCTGTCAGTTTGCATGTGAACAGCCAAGTACAACAGTATGAATGCCTTCCAGGAGGGACCATCTGAAAATATGTATCATATTTAAACAATATTGCCTCCTCCCCCGCCTTATGACTGCTGGCTCATACGGCCTTCCAGTGTGGCTGCTCTAAACAGCTATAAATGCTTTCCAATGTTGTCAGGAAAAAATTCACAAATTAGTTTCATTCTAGCCAAACTGACCTTACTCTCGTGGCTGAATGGGAGCTGCTACTCAAAACAACTGGTGTCACTGTGACCCATGCATGACCCTTGCAAGAGACCTGACAATGTCCCAGCAATTTGCAATCACTTGTGAAACGTCCACAGGAGGATAAAAGGTGCAAGAAAAGTTGGATGCATCTTTATGTGAATGTATGTGTGGAAGGAAGTGGAGTGGGCAGGGTGGGTGAGGTGTGGGGGGGTATCTTATGTAAGCGTGTCCTAAGCTCACATATCAGCAATTTTGCTGGTCTGATGCACAGTTAAAATTACTACTATTTCTTCTAAATAAAATTGAAGTTGACATCAGTGAAGGTGCAGTCAGGGTCAGCAGCAGGAGGGTGCAGATTTTCAGACAGATTTTGCGAGAGTCATGTCCGCTTCCTGTATGTTGAATCCAAAGAAGAGCTCCTGGCGTTGTGTCCAAATTAGGCTGAATCTGAACTCTACATTTTATTTTCCTTCCTGTTTTTGCAGCTAATATGCAGCAGACTGTTCTGACTCTCTCTCTGGCCCTGTCTCCAACACTCACCTCACATCCCTCCTGCACTTCCTTTGTTGCTTTCTGGCTCTAATTGAGATCATCTGTACAGATTAATATCAGAAAGGAGCTAATCCCATAGGTATGTGTCTCTTCTCTAAACAACCAAGAGCTTGCGCCTGGTAGCCCTCACCAGTTCTGTGAGAGTCTGTCGCTGTGGGAGTTCATCCGTTCAGTCAGTAAACTAACGGCCACATGACCGAAATCTGGTAGACAGGTAATGTGCTGCTGTGCAAGAACAACTGCAATTTCTGATAACAGGCACAAAATAAGGTTTAAAAACTTAGGACAGCTTTGTCATTATTTATTAATGGCATTAAATTTAAAAGCCCTGAGTCACATGTTCAAAAATAAAGTGGACTGAAAACAACCTCAGAACTGCCAGAAACCACAAGCACAGCTTCTGCTACTGAAGCACAAACTACATTAACACTGATTCAAAGGCAAAACATGTTGTGCTTTTATAACTTTACTGCTTTGGCAGCCTGAAGTTTTACTTGACTTTTTCCATGGCTGCCGTCAAAAACTTAACATGCAGGAAAGCTGACGACTAACAGATAACATAATGGCATGATGACAAACTATATATGTACATACCTGGCATCTGCCTCGCTGTAATACTCTCGAGCAACAATGTCCTCGAACAGCTCTCCTCCAGTGACCCTGCACACAGACACAGAGAGAAAATAAAGACTTGGTTAGGTCTCATTTCTGCCAAAGAGATGAATGAAGACTCTTCACAGATGGAACACACACAATATCACGACAATATCTTTCAATTTCTTTGCTATTCTGATCTGCAGTTTTGTCTTAACTTCCGCTTTGGTATGACTGATGCTGCAGCTGAAGGTTTTAGTTTTAGTGGAAGAACACTGATTTATGCTGATTTTAGTGCAGGCAGATTGATCCAATATGTTCTTTGTTAACATGAATGTATAACATGCTCTAACAGCTGCTTTAAGAGGCCACTTGACTGCTTACTGATAATAAATCCTCCACAAGTCCGACTTCCACGTCTGCTTTATTTCTACCTCTTATTTCTGCACCTCTTCCTCAGCTTGACCTGAAACTTTCAGCTATCCTGTTATTAATTATTTTACCTGAACAATGAGGTGCTGAATTCTACCAAACACAGTCTGATAATGTTCAATGTAATTCAATGTAAAAAAAAAAACATTTCAATAGTTGAAAACAAATGTTAAGTTTAACAAGTGAAAATGTGAAACAAGGTGGATGAAAATATTGTCAATATTTTATTAATATTTTCACAGGAAGTTCCTCATATTTACAATAGTGGATAGAATAAATGTTACACAAGTACAAGAAATCGAGCACTATTCCAAGAAAAGACATGAAAAGACATGTTACCATGTTGGGTAAACATGCTGAAAAGTGAGAGAACCGTAAATTACATATGCAGACTCAATCACAAAGTCTCATTATTCAACACCTTTGGGCAATTAGGGCTCAATTTAAGAGTCGAGTGATCCTTTCCATCAGTGGAAAAACTGATGCACTTCACTGCTGTAAATAGTGGCAGTCATGGAAAATAAAAAAGACACGACAATTTCGACTTACTTAGGTGAAACAATACTCTGGTCTGAACCTGTGACCTGTGTGTGTGCGCGTGTGATTTACTTACAGGTCAAAGACGAGGTAATGGAAACCTTCCTCTGAGATGCTGTCATGGAGTCGTACTGGTGAGGGAGAAGGAAACAGAGACAGAGACCAGTCAATCAGTCAATAAGGTAACATGCATTATTTTCTAAGTGGAAACCATCAGCTTGAAGGAACTGTCTCTGTGTATGTGAGTGTGAGGAGGACAGGGTTCATTAAAATAACTTATGCTGCATAATCAGTGTTGGGCTGTAGCAGGTTACAGTAATGTGAGACTTTGCTTCTGTACTTGTGATAAGACATGAGTTCCTTTTAAAGGNTGTTTGGAAGGATTTCAGAAACGGCTGCACTGGCGACTATGCAAAGTGATTAAACATTTCCTTTTAACGCATAAACACACAAACACACTTTTCTCTCCAATCTCTGCCGCTCATCCTCCTCCTCCACTCACGACAATAGTTTTCATCTAAACCTGCCAGTTTTTGCAAGCGACATCAAATCGGCTTGAACTGCAGGGGACAGCAAAACAGTTTCAGACAGACAGAATGTCAAGAAGGTAAAACGCACAGCGAGCCAGACAGGCTAAGAGGGCAAAACAGTGGCTGTCAGCTAATATGAGCCTGCACAAGTGGACAGCCAGACAGCTATATACTGTGTAAACACACACACACATACACAACACATGCACGCACACAACACACACATGCAGGCACACAAGCTCTATCACAAGCTTTTTGCACTTAGTGAAATTAGTCTTGTGGGTCCGGCCTTAATATAATCAGTGTCCAGTTAATGATTCTAATGGTGAGGGTAGGATCTGTGTGTGTGTGTGTGTGTGTGTGTGTGTGTGTGTGTGTGTGTGGCAGATTGGTTGCAGGACAGATACAGTAGACAGATACAGTGGATGACATCTCCTGTTGCAGGGCGTCAGAGGTCAAGTTCACCCTGGACACGCTGCCACCCGCCAGCTGCTCGTCTCAGGGGACAGATGGGCTGCTTATGTGAGTGAGTTACGCATGTGTGTGTTTGTGTTGTTTTTTTTGGGCGTGTGTGCGTGACAGAGAGGGACAGACACTGGACATCCCTAATCCCCTGGTCCCATCCAAAGCTTTGGGCAGTGTCATGGTGTCTAGAACTGAGTAGCAATCAGTTTGATCATACTATCAGTATCTGCAGACAGTTTTCTAAGTTACATTCATTCATTCATCCCAAACCCTGAGTGTTATGGTGTCTACAAAACCAAACATACTGATACCTGAGCATGCACCAGTTTACATGTTGATGGTGTAAACACACCTTCATGCCCAAAGCAGCAGCTACAGGCTACGTCTAAGGAGGGATCTTGTAAATCTTGCTGTCAATACTGCGAGCAACACTAACTCTGCCATAACATTTGCATCTGTCTGTTTTATGCACATGCACAATTTGCATTAAGTAAAAAGAAAAAAGCCTTAATATCAAAGGCTGGCAGAGATTGGAAAGGTTGTGATTAATAGGGTTGCACCAGTTTGGGCCCTGATGCTGATTTTTATGAACTCTACTCGACAGTTGTAGCAGCAGTTAAGGTCAAACCCAGAAAACCGAGGAAACTAATCGGGTTGCATGTGATCAATGAACCCAGCTAACAGGGTGGAGGTAACACAGAGGTTAGAGAAAGCCAGTCAGCCCAACTGGCTGTGAAAACACTGTCCGGAAAAGTGAATAGGAAACACTTCCTTCCTTCACAGCAAACACTGAGGGGCCTTTAGAGGCGCTGGAAAATCAAGACTACCATTTAAATATGGAATCTGGGGTCTCATGTGCATCCAAAGCATCAAAAACACATGACAATTGAATCATGCTTTTACATGGCAGCAGGGATCTCTCTTTAGAAATGATTTGATGAAATGATGAACATAAATGTGCAGGTATTCTGAAAATTGAAATTGCAATGCATTTTAAAACAGATTCAGCCAGAATCAGAGAATATTTGACAATTTTGCTTGGCCAGACGAACCGTTTTTTTATTGACATAGTGTTTATGTTTTCATCTGTATTTCTAGATTCTTAGTTTATCCCTCAACAATGAGTGTAATTAGAACAACTTGGTCAACACTGCACTGCTGGAAAAGTACTGCACATGTATGCTCAGTCACATCTAACTGGGTGTCAAGACAGCTGATAAGAAGCAGCATGAAGGTTTGTGCATTGATTTCCTATTAAGTCCATTGTCTTTACAAGCAGCTCCTGCAGGGAAACACAGCAGGGGATTAAAATGTCACCCCGAGTCTGACCCCAAACCTCTGAACCTCTAAGCCAATCAGCTGCAGCCTTCAGCCTGCATGTCTCTGTATACAGACATGTGGACGTGTGTCTGTCCTGTTCAGGTCAATATCCATGCTTTGGTTTAACGTTCTCTCTCTCTCACTCTCTCTCTCTCACACACACACACACGCTTTAATCTGACCAGTGTGTTCAGAGGATGAGAAATCAAAGCATTCTGCAGACATTCCACAACCTTCTTCTCAGAGCCATAATGGGCTATTTTGGCTGCTTGTATTCTCAGAAGTTGGATCAGCCTGCAAAAATAGGACTATTTTTCAACGCTGGCCCGAGATGACGGCTTTATTATGCTTGTGATGGCAGACAGTCTTGGCAGCTGGCTGCTTAGAAACACTAGAAACCGACTGAGGAGTTTGAATAGAAAGACGAGAGAACAAGCGGCGGCTTCAAAAGGACAAACTGTATAGAAAAGACGAGAAACAAGAGAAATTGACTGCAGCTTAACGGAAGCTATCGGTGTCAAATATAGACACACCTGCAGGCTCTTTATAGAACAAACATCATACACATTATTATAACCTTCCTGAGGGCTGGATCAACTGCTGGACTGGTGCATTAGTCTTAGCTAGTTGTCCTTAATAAACTGGCAACTGAGCAGCTCAACAAGCTGCTCGCTGCTTTTCAAAATGTTTAACATACGTTTGACAACGACAATTTGGACACATATTTAAAATATCTGTCACAACACCCTAAGGCTTCTGTCTTCAGTGTGAAAGGTCACAATCGGTATTCAACCTTGAGTCAAACAACTCTTCAGTAGTCACAGGTATTTACTGGCTCCAGCTCCAATCAGCAGGACACACTAATTCTCACTCCTTTTCCTATATGATGCTATGACACATGTTGAACATTATTTACCATTTTTTACAGTCTGGGAATGAACAATGTGTAAAGGTGACATCATTCAGTCTTTGTTGTTTGAAAGAGAGACTAAAGTAAAAGATATAAAAAAGGTAACGGCTGTACCATTGTCACTGGCCTCCATGCTGCTTTCTACTGTTTCTCAGCATTCGTGATGTCAAACTTGACACACCAGAATAAAAACATCAACAAAAACAGAGGCAAAATAACTGTTTTTGGCGGGTGTACTTGAGTTTAAAAAACCTCCATGTACGTGTTTATTTTGGTGTAGAAATGGTCACAGTGGAAGAACTGCTGAGTGAGTTCTTTGGTAACTTTTTTTTTAAAGTTCCTGTGTAGGATTTCAAGCAGACACATTGCCTGCCTCTATCATCCCACACACACACGCACACACACACCTTTTACAGCTTTCCAGAGAGCTGCTGTGATATCATGGCGTCTGCTCCGAAAACAACAACACGCAGCACTTAGCCCAATTGGATTGAGTGATGACCGACAGCGTGGCACATCATCATATTCATTTATCCATCCAACCCTCCCTTTATTACCGTCTCATCTGGAAGCTGTGAGCAGACTGCAGCAGTGGGTGAATGGATGGGTGGATGGATGGATGGATAGATGGCTTCTTTCAGCCCACATCCACAGTTTGAAAACAATCCATAACCCCTCCCCCGTGTACATCAATTAACTTCTGCCTGCAGGGAAAGCGACAGACAATACTTTACAATAAAAGCCCTCTGAGCACACAGAGTAAACACCAAGACCAAATACAACCACAAACACTGGTGGGGTATTTTTTTATATTTTGGCGACGAGTGGTCATTGTTGTGCCCTTTTTGCTCTGCACAGTCTGCAGATTTTGTTGCTGAAGTTGGTGTTCATACAGCTGCCAACACACTTCCAGTCATGCTTCCTGCTTACCACATATTTTTTCCCCAAAAACAGACTGACCATAGCCACAGTGCTTCGAAGAAAAGATTTCAGAACTTGACCGAGACACACAACTGGGTTTTATCAGCAGCAGCAAAACATTCATTTACAGCACACACATGTCACAGGTTTGATAGACTTTGTCAAGATTATAAGTGTCACTGCTTGTCTTTAAATAGTCAGTGTGTCAGTCTGCAGCTCTGTCAAAGTCCCGTCTCCTCCGGGGGCCGTCAGAGAACGAGCGGAGTCAACACAAGATCACAGTTGCCACAAACCATTCTTCATCCGCTGATTGGAGCCGACCTGGCAACCCGCACCCTAAGCATGGCAGGATATTAGTATGATGAGTCGCTGATTAGACACAACCAGCACAAACATACGCAGCAGCTTCCTCCTTTTAAAGAACTTCATCATGAGGCCACTCGTGCACAGCTGCTATTGTTCCAAAGAAGTCAACACCAACAACTAACCCAGCTGTCATGATACATCATCCATGTTATTGTCACACAACACAGGTGATTCATATACAACTATTTCTGTAACAATATTGATCGAGTTGAAAGCAGCCCTTAAATTGGCAAAATTATTATTCCAGAACCAGAAATAAATCATGTACTTCAGTTCAGGTTTACTACAGGATTTTCATTTTTAATCCTTCACTTCAGCATCCGAAATTGAAATCACGCTCAATTTGTTGGTCTAGATTTTACAATTATTTTGAGAGTCACATGAATTTGAAAGCAGCTTCTTGCTATACTGTGTAACTGATTTACTGAACAACGTGTAGGATTTGCTTAATTATTCTTTTATGAATAATTTTAAAAGATAAACGTATTATAAGAAAAAACAAAAACAATTACAAAGAACAATTATGAATGAGGCTCATTGTGACTTCTACCTCCAGAAATCTAATGAACCCAATAAGAGGTGGCTGTGTTTCCTGTGATCTGATCTGACTAATAATAATAATAAGGGCTGTGGTTGGTGGTATTATTTAACCATATCAGTATGAAGAACTCGGCATTAGTAGGGGATCAGTTGGATCGACAGAGATTTGACTGAATTTCAATTGACAGTGCAGATCGTCATGGATGCATTGGCTGAAGTTGTAGGACAAAGGAGGAAAATAAGCATAAAATATGTAAATCACATTGTGCTAATGATGGCTCATTGCAACCACTCAGACTTCAAGCAGTCTATTGTATTAGAGTGCATCTATGTGTTGTTGTTGTTGCACACATCTTTTTCATTTGAGCAAAGCCATTAGATAACCTACTGATTCCATTTGAAGCCTTTAGCAACGTTCCAGTCAAGTCAATGAAAACAGAGCTGTGAGCACAACTAAAAGCCTCATTTCCTCACTGCACGCTCGCACAACAACAACAACAACAACAACACAACCCACAGTCGCACAGACCACTTCTGGACACTCTGATTCACGAGTCCTTCTCAGAAACAAACACTCTGGATGAAGCTGGGTGTGACCCTGTGTCCTGACTTTAGAGTAATGTTATCAGCAAAATGGCAACTACCCAGAGACAAAGGTGGCGTCTTCTATTCGCTCACTAATGATCCGGAACTCAAAGATATTCAGTTCATGTTTCGATGAGACAAAATAAAGAAGAAAAACCTCATGTTAGAAAATAGAGGCAAATGTTTGGCATTTTTACTTAATAAATGGATTAAACAAAGTTGCAGATTATTTTCACTTGACTGTACAATCAATCAATTGACTTATTATTTCAGCTCCGACCAACAGCAACTTTATCAACGACCCGCATAATTAATTAGGTCATTTATCAAATAAATTAATAAGATTTCCAGGATACGGGCTTTAACATTTTCATTGTAATTATTAAATTTGCACTGCTGGCCGGACAAATTAAGAAATCTTAAGTCGTTACTCTGAGCTCTATCTTGAGATTGGCGTTTCGATATTTTATAGGCAGCTCAATTAACTGATTAATGAACAAATGAGCATTAGATGAATCCATAATTTAAAATATAGCTGTATTTCAGTGGCTGCAGCTCTACAGATCAGTGATTGGTAGAAAAGGGAAATTAATCTAATTTATGACCTCACCCCAAGAGAAGGACGAGAACTGGTTGAACATTTTAGAGAAACATTTGTCATCTCGAAAACACTGCTGTTAAATAGAATTACAGTCAGGTAAAGTTGGTTAAACACCGGAGGGTAATGTCTTCTTATCTGCGGAGGGTGAGACAGGATGAAAGGAAGACCAACTGATACACGGGATAAATGAATGACAGACTGACAGAAACAGAAAAACAGACAGAGACTTCGGGTCAGTGTGGCCCAGAGCAGACAAGACTATAAATAGATCCAATCCTCCTCCGGCTTACAGCCCTGAATCACACTGACCTGGCCCGCCCTGCATCACCCAGCAGAGAGACAGAGACACAATGAGACAGAAAGTGAGAGACCGAGGAACAGACGCAGAGAAAGACTGACAGATGGAGGCGTACAGAGAGACGAGAAAGGCGGAGGAGAGTTTCTGACACCGATTCTTTCCCTTACTGTCGCAGCTCCCTCCGTCGACAAGTGACCCCGGTCAGACGTCCCATCGCTGCGAGAGGTCTGTCTGGTGTCAGTGGGCCAGCGCTGATGCTCATGACGCCCACTCAGAGGCGGCGTAATGATGTGAACCCAGTGAGGAGGGCAGAGGATGATCAAGATGGTGCTCGTAAAGTCACCATTCAGATAGTAATGAAACACAAAATATGATACATGTGGCTATAACTGACAGTAACAAGCTGCTTCTTCTTTCATTCTCTGCTAATTGTCAACTATTTATGGCCGGTCCCAATCCCCAAAACCCCCTCACCTCCTCCAGCCCTGACCAGCCTGTAGGATGCTAATCAGACAGAGAGAGACACCAGTTCTGCTCGACTGGACCCCAGAGACGGAGCCAGTCTACTGCCACAGCTCAGCCAACAGGAAGAGAAGACTGGGACAGAAGACAGAAACATGAGTTTACAGCAGATCTGTGAGGCTGGACTGAACGATGTCAGCATGCTAACATGCTCAGAGTGACAATATTAAGCATTTATTAATTAGTAAATGTGCCTCGCAGTGCAGCTGAGACAGATGGGAATGTTAGTGTTGTAAGGATTTGATCATAAATCTGGACAAATTTTTGACTCAATTCAAGTGATCTCTCGTCGACTCAGACGTGACATCTTTATCAACATTAGCTTTTTACAACACGTGCATTTACACCTGTGCCACACCCCCAACCCCTAATCCCTTGCACCCTTTTTACTCCTTGCCTATTGGTCATTACCTAGGACGTCCAATGAACTGTAAAACTAGACAAAACATAAGTACATGATTAACAAATATCACACCTCCCCTTTCTAGAGAACAAAGTTATTATGATTCATCCTCAGGTGAACATGAATATCTGTCCAAATTTTCATCGCAGTCCACCCAATACTTTTTGAGATATTTCAGTCTGGATGAACTGCAGTACAAAAACAGCAGAAGAACAGCAATTAGAAGTCTTACATTCACAGGCTTTGTATAAAATAATGCAATGAGTGTATAAAACTGTGACTCAGTGCAGGTGCCCCACACACAAATAACAACCATGAAACCTCAATTTTAAGGTCAACACATCTAAATATGAGTCAAACAGTAGTTGTTAAGTGTTAACCTACATTACAGCAAGTTTCCAAGAACACTCAACCAATAATAAAAGTCGGCCTTCATTGCAGCAGGTTTCTCACAGGACGAGGCTTCATACAGTTCAATTCAAAAAGTACACATTAGTGACATGATATTCTTGGATGCTTCACTCTTCAGTGTTTCTCTCTTGGTGTTTTGTGCAAAAGCCACATGTCACAGGACATTTACCTTCAGAAACAGCATCTTTTTCTCTATGCTGATCCCAAATTACCCATAAGAACTTGTGCTCTTTCCCACCTGGCTCCAGATGTTTAGACAAATCTGATCTTAGTCTATAGCATAATGAAATGTAAAAATCAGCTTTCATTACTTTTAATGAGTCTTTTGCATTTATCAAACAGTTGCTAAAATCTGCTCCTTTATTTCCACTGCTGAAGCTCTCACACACGCCACATCTACAAAATATCGACATCCAGACTTAAATTGTTCTGACGCCATCGCTGCTCCCAGTCGCTTCAAATTCTCCTCTGGACACAAGTCGTGTGTTTACATTTTGAAAGTACGCCGCAGCTCAAGTTAAACTTATGATTATGAGAACAGGACTCGCTCAATCAAAGTTCTTTCATGCACTTCTGTTCTCAAATCTGGGATGAGAAACAGCAGCTGTGTGTGTGTTTGTGTGTGCTGGGGTCTGAGAGGTGTCAGAGCGGCTCGACAGAAACATGTAGTGACACACTGTGTATCCTCCCTCTCCTTCTGTTTTTCACTATGATGTTCTCTGTTCTGCATCATGTTCCGCAAGCTAAAAGAAACTCTTCAGTCGGGGTGTGTGGCTCGCTGTGTGTGTTGAGTTGAGCCATTAAATGAAGCTTAAACAGGCCTTAGCTGACCTGCTGGGAGAATCCATTAACATCAAGTTACCACGCAGCATTGTGAAAAGAGTCCGCGCGTCCCTGCCAGGACCCCTCACAGAGTCCAGTTAGAAAAGTTCTCTCTGACCGACAGGATAACAAATATGGCTGCAGCTTCACCTCCTTTAAATTTCATCCTGTGGGGATATAACAGGAGGGGGTGTGGACTCTTCTTTATGATCCTAAAAGCTGGAGGAGTTTAACACCACGGGAAGGAGGCGGCAGGAACACTGAGACTCTCCAGTAGGACAAAGTTACTGAGGTGGAATGAGGTTATTTTTGGGGTCCTGACATTTGCCTGAAAGGCTGCTTGCAGCTTTTTTACACAACATCCATGGAAAGCATCCGCCAACATTTAAAGAGATACAAAAGGCTGATATTACCCAATGAAGTGAGTCATCTAGGAGCAAGCAAAACATTATTCAGTTTCAGCTTCTCAGCTGTGATTTGCTGCTTTTCTTTGTCTTATGTGATAATACAATGGATATTTTCAATAATCATAACTTTTCGTACAAAGACATATTTAATATATTTACTGTGTATAACTGTAATTATATAATAACTGTGCTAAATTATATTATTCAGTTTGTCAGTGCACTTTGTCTTTGGTCTGTGATGTCTTAATTTGGAGAAAGTGCCTCTCGACTTATCAAATAACTTTCCATTCCATCCCTGCAACCCAGGAACACGATCTGACCCCTTAAGAGCTCTGTTAGTTGCTCCAATCACAAAGACAATTAGTCTTTTTTTTAATAGCTGACACCTGCTTCTAATTAACAACATCAATTTGACTCACTCTTGTGCAGTTTGTAGATGTGATCACGTTGAAAAGGCAAGAGATGTCTAAACACAAAACCTTGATATCCTTCGAGTACAAATTAAGTCCAACAGTCGGATTACAACATTTAGGCTACATGTAGGACAGCCAGGCCTTTAACACACTATAAAACAATTAGTTGATCCACAGAGAAGTATAATAAAATATAACATCTCTGCCTTCTCAAATGTGTGGATTTGTTTCTTATCAATAACTGAATATCTTTTAAAGATGAAAATACTCTGGACATATTATCATTATCATTATTCTAGCAATTGTAAAGACTGAATTAATAAACACTTCAAGAATTATCCAACAAATCCATGTGACCTTCATCAGTCGTAAAACATCACCACCACGATGTTTCGATTTGCACACAAACGCAGAGAAAACCAACATGTGACAGCGTATATTATTTTCTCAGGTGCTGACACAGACTCACAAATCCTGACATCAGTCCTCATGAGGACACTTTGCTCCTTTGAACAGCCACTCTGTCATCATGCTGAACATGCACATGTCAACACAAGAGGGGAATATATTTTATATGAAGCTTTTACATGAAGGGTCTGGTATTGTGCAAAATCCCTTTTTAACCTCCATTTTTCATTGAATTTGAACCGAGAAAATCCTCAGCATTAGTGCTGCATCATCATCTCATCATTTTTGTCCAGTGACCCCAAACTAATGCTCTTAGTTTTACTGCTCTTTTAAAATAATGGATCAGAGACACAAAGCTGTCGCGTAAAAGTTCGCCTGTCCTTTCACTGGTGGAAGTGAAAACACCGACAGCATCCCCAACAGAAACAGCTCTTACATTAACAACAAAGTACTGTATTTGCCTCCTGTTATCTCAACTACAAATGCATCATGAGATTAAAGGTAAATTAGATTTATCACGACTCCTGTGCCAGCTCGCCATGCCACATGTCATTAAGTACATTTGAAAGCTTATCAGCATTAGAGCTGTGTGAGCTGCGAGTGTGACCCTGCTGCAGGTTTAAATGAACGACTACACAGAGTTCACGAGGTTAAGAAAGCGGGAACACAATTTCAGACAGAGAGTTAAATGCTCTGGTTTGAGTCTGTCATCTTCACAGAGTTTCACTGTTTGACTGCAGCCATGAACATGTGATGTTGTTGAGCTGCATTTTTAAACAAATTAACTGCTCTATATTTACAAAAACACATGAATTTTCAATGCTCCTCCTCTCTGCTTGAGGCCAGCAGCTCCAGGCTACGTACATTAGTCCATACTATAATAACATCCCCTGAATTTCCAACTGAGGTGTCTGTTTTTGAGTTGCATTGTGAGTAATGTAGGTGGCAGGAAGAAAAACACACAGAATGAAAAAGACAATATATCTGGTTCTGATGCATCGATTTTGATCCTTATTTTAAACGATGTTTAAGGAGTTTCCTCCATGTTTGTTTAACTGGTTGTTATTAACAACTGACCTTCGTCTGAATACTGCCTTTTACTGGAAAATTCAAGGTATGACAGCTTTGTTTCCATGTTAATTTTCCAGTTTGAAGCTATGGGCTAAAGGACTGTTTAAAAGATGATGACAAGATGATGACACCCAAATTAGCACTAAGAATAGATCCGGAGGCAAATACTGGCACCTTTATTCCAGCACATAAATAACACTGCCGGGTTTCCAGCCTTGATGTGTCAGAGTGCAGCCTTGATCCTCGCTCGGTGATAACTAATCACTGATGAGTGGCTGTTCCAGGGAGACATGCTTTAACCCTGACAATGACCAGCTCTGAGAGTTAATCAAACACACACACACACACACACACACACACGGCTATTCCCTGAGAGGAGAGACAATGACCTCCGCTGTGTGCACACACACCGCCGGTCCTTTCAGTGAGACACAAAGTGACACACATGAACACACATTCGCAGCACAACAGAAATTTAATGCAACCAGTGAAACTGAGTAAAGAGAGACAGCTGACGTGGATCATGTCTGACAGCTGAGCGGTGATGAGATAATCCTCAAAAGCAAATAATGACGTTATTTAACATTTGCCAGGATTGCTCTACCATTCCTAACAAGCAAAATCCATTACGCTCAATATTTATTTTGGAGCTTGTGGAACAAGTCCCGTTTGTTGTACGTGCAAAGATGTTGTGCGGGCTTGACTTGACACAGCGCAGGCTTACAGCGCTTTGTGTAAGCAATGAGCTGTGTGTGCCAGTATCACACTGCCTCCGAGGAGTGTTTTCTTTTTTTTACAGTCGGACAGGTCGGGATGGATTATTCTGCACACATGTACAGTATATCATGGCCAGTTGCCAGTGACTGAGATGTGTTTATATTTTCATTCAGAATTAATGCTCAGCTGTTGAAGCGATTGAAAACTTAAATGTTTGGTTGTACAGCAGCGAGAGAAGACAAATATTTGCACATTCTACCAGGATGGATGGGACACAATTACATTAATAATATAAATGGCCATTTTTCATTTTTGGCAAGCGCTGGATTTATTAAATATATAACAACTGAAGTGTAAATAATTAAAACCAACTGAGGAGAAAAATACTATGCAAGTTACTATTTTTTCATCTTAAATGATTCTACTTCTGCTGAAAGCGCTGGCATCATTATTGTGTCATTTTGTAATTCTAATTCACTGGTGATCAAGTGGAGGTTGTGCTTCACTCCACTAAAGCCTTCACAGAACCTGCATCGCCCACACCGGCACAAAAGTGTGTCAAGGCAGCGAGCCCTGAATAGCATTATTGTGAAAAGACTTTCATAATGAAAGGCTGTTTTGATTGTAACCTTGGAAGCAGACACAAACGCAGCAGCTATGTTGGTGGCGTGCCAGTCAACAGGCGTACACACTTGAACCAAACGATGCAGTCGCACACTCGACTCCATTGAACACATTTAGTGGGATACTACGAACTGTTGTTTGAGCTTTCAGCTGGGATTATCAAACGATTTTAACTTGGCCGAGAGCCTGCAGACAGGTGTCTATTGTTCAGGTGAAACTACTCAGACATAACCGACGAGGCAGCGCTCAGAATAGAGAACAATAAGAGTAGGTGTATGGGTTTGTGTGTGTGTGTGTGTGTGTGGGGCCGGTCAAACATCCTCCTCTTGGGAATATAACAGCCTTGTGCAAAGAAACCGTAGTGTAAATGGAGATAATGACAACAAAAGGTGAACAAATATTTACACAGATCACCATGATGTGTGTTTGCATTTGGAGCCAAACTGGGATGTCAGTGCGGTTTCCTGCCTTTGGTTATATTACATTTGGTTCGCATGTTGCAAAATGAACAGTGGAAAGCGAACAGCAATAAAATGATTAGATATGCAAAGTGACATGTTGCTGACAGAGCTGCCCGTAGCCTGGATAAATAATAACCACCTTTAAAAAGGAGCTCGCTGAGGGAAAAGAGAGCAAGTGAGTGATGTAGTGAAAGAAGTTAAATGAGGCAGAAAGTGCAGCTTTTAGAAAAATGCAGCTCATAACAATGAAGTTTGCTTTGGCAGTATTAAACTAAATGAAACGTTAAGGCAACTGGCTGAAGTATTCAAACACTCTGTGCAAGACCGAAAATATCTTCAAGTCGACTTAATTTCTATGTTGTTCCCACAACTCAAAGGGCTTCTCATATCTTGAAGTAGTCAGCCTTGTGTTCCAGCAGACGGCGTTAGGTAATAAATACAAATGAAGGACACATGAGAGCAAAGCCATTCTGACCAGATATCATGACACTGAAGAATCTGAGAAGCAGAATATCGTCTTTTTTACTCAACACATTCTTCTTATATAACCTGGGGCCTACACCACCCACAATGCAACTCGGCCGTCGACAGTTTGATCAGAGAGTCAGGTGCGTTCTGCTCGTAGTGGCTCACCTCACACTGATGACCGGCTGAGGCCTGAGAAGTGCTTTCACTTTTCCTCCACCTCCACTCTCACATCACAAACCCACATATATTTTACTCGGCCAGATATTCTGTGAATTGAATCCCTGATGTGGAAAGCTTTTACTTCAATGGCTGCTGTCAGACTAAAGGCCCAAAAATCAAAGTAAACAAAAAGTCAAAAAAAAAATTCAGAGACACTTTCTGGAAAAGATCAACTTGTCCAATTGACAGCCAGACGTCCTGAGTGGGTTTCCTCAGGCTGAAGGATGTCAGATTCATCGTACATGACGCCCAGTGAACACGATGACCAGCTTTATGAAATCTGGACCGTCAGGTGTGAAGAACAAGACGGATGTAAACTATAGCTGTTTGCATGGAGACAAGCTGCTCACACATTGATACACACACAACCAGATATAGTTGTAGTTACACTTCCTCATTTCCTTCCTTACTCCCCTCCTTCCTTCTTTCCTTAATTACTTAGTTACCTCCTCACTTCCTTACCTACCTTCCTTATTTACTTACTTAACTGCTTACCTCCAAAATTACTTACTTATTCCCTTACCTCCTTATTGATTTACTTCCTTCCTCACTTCCTTAATTACTCACTTGCCTACCTTAACTCCATCCTTATTTTCTTTCTTACTTACCACCTTTCTTCCTTCCTCTCTTCTTTCCTTACCTCTTTACTTCCTTATTTAAACCATTCCTCACCCTCTTTCTTCCTTGATTCCTTCCTTCCTTCCTTCTTTTACTTTCAGGTGGATTGTTCTGTTCACACCAGACTTCGACAGAGCTTCATGACAGCCCAAATGAACCAAACCAAACAGGCAAACACATCCAACAGATTAGTCATGAAAACACACTCAACACAGTCAACTTTCAGTAAAAATGGAACAGGATCAGCTTCACATGTAGCTCCTACAGGATGCAGTGAATTTGTGCAAATGTGAAACACGATAAGGTAAAAAAAATGATGGAGGCACAGAGGTAGACAGAATAAAACTTGAAGACAGCCAGCTCAGGTGAGAGCATTGCCAGTATTACGTGACTGTGACACTTGACACACACACACACACTTGCTGGATGCCTCTCCCATGTGTGTATGCTGCTTTATTACCTATTCAATCTTCCATCTGTCGCAATATATAATCTCAATTCAATAAAAACTTCTCTCTGTATAACACAACTTACCTGTGTGTGTCATTCCACACCGAACTAAATATGACTGTGTGTGTGTGTGTGTGAGATCTCTCTTCTTGTCCATCAGCTAATGAATTAATGAATTATTCGACTAATTGTTTCAGCTCTAAGCAAAGAGGCAATATGCAAGAATAAAAGAAAGAGAAGTGGTGACAGAGAGCTACTAGAAGTGAGAAAGTCTCTTTGAGGTTTGTTAGAGCTGTTGGAGCCAGAATCCAACAGAGGTAATAGCATGAGCATCTGCACACTAAAGTCTCTGCAATGCTATGAAGCAAACATGAACAAATCTGCTGCCAATGAACAGCAACATACAAAACAAGACCGCATATATGATACATACACACAGGGACATGACAGCACCTGACAAGGAAACACACACACAGAGACAGACACACCTGCACAGACACCTGAGATTCTCTAATGTAATGTAATCCAGTGAAGTGTTGGCAGACGGCCTTCCCTTTGAAACAAACCTGCTCGTCTCCCCGTTATTTCGACATTTAATCGACTGTTTCGTCTAAATTTTCTCAAGCCCAAGCTGTCGTCTTCAAATTCCTTGTTTTATCCATCAAACAGTAAAAGGTCAAAGACATTAGACAAAAAAGTAGCAAATCCTTAATGATGATGTTTAATTTTAGAGACTGTTTAGTGTTTTTGCTTGATAAAATCAAGATGATTAATCATTTAGTAAAATATCAAAAAATATTTTTTCTAAAATAAATATTTTGTGATGACAGAAAATAAATCATTTAAATCATTTATCAACAGTTGCTGGTTCCAGCTTTTCAATTGTCAGGACTTTATGCTTTTACCTGTTTTTGTCATTGTAAGTTTGGAGTTTGAATTGTTGGTTGAACAAAACAAGCAACATGTGAGGGGCAGTTTTTCCTCTTTATCTTACTGAAATGACTATTTTTTATAATCAACCCCAATAGTTCAAGTCATTTATAAGCAAAAAACATTCACAGGTTCCAGCCCCTCCAGCTTTCTTCATCCAATATTGCATTGAATATACTGTGGTTTTGGAAGGTTGGTCAGACAAAACCAGAAACGTGTCAGCTTGAGCTCTGGGAAACCGTAGCGGGCATTTTTTCATTATTTACAGTCTCGATCAGCTCCTGTCCTTGTCCAGCACTATATGGCCAATGAAAATTTTATTCAAGTTGGCTCCCACATGATGCCATATGCTTCGGACAGAGAGGATAATGATGAGCAGATAAGAGAGAAAAAGAGGGCAAGATGAATATGACAGGAGGAGAGTCCTGGAAAAACACACTCAACCTCAGGACACACACACACAAAACACTGGGTTGTTTCAAAGCCTCGATAGGAAAAGAGGAAGGTTTGCATGCTGTGGAAGACTTACACCACGCATGTGTTACAATGCACTATTTCTGCTTCGGAGCATATAGCCCTGACTGTCTTTCTCTTTCCATATATGACTCTCTCACTCTCTTCCCCTCTCATCAAATATTCACAGTTGGTCCCATTAAACATTCACTGCGCAGCGCTGCTACGTTTATCTGCCCTCCGCCAATCAGCCTCCAGCGAGTGCACTAGAAGCCCACCAAAAGCCTGAACACACACACACACACACACACACACATACAGGCATGCACAAGCACACACACACTCATGTTGTCTGCCTGCATGGCCAGCGATGTGGCAGCCTTGCAGAGAGGGGAGAGGGGAGCAGATGACTAGAAAGAGGGAGGAAGAAGTGGCAAAAGAGAGAGAGAGAGACTAAAAAGGAAGGGAATGGTGGCTGAGAGAAAAATGAGACACATGAAAGAAAATCAGCTGAAGAAAGGAAGCAGAGAAAAGGAGTGCGAGGGTCCACTCGTCAGCTCTTGTCCATGTTCAGTGAGAGCAGAGCAGCCTTGCACCTCAATAATTCAACAGCGGGACGAGCGCCGCCAGCCTCTCCCTCCTCTTCCTCCTTCTCTCTTTCGCTGACATCACAAGGCCTTATCTAATAACCGGGTAAAAATACACTCACTTCACAGTCCGACACAATACGTGACACATAATTGGAGCTAAAAATAAGACGAAACACCGTGGAGATGGATCGCACTGTGCACAGGGTTTGCTTTGGGTGTGAGGGCGTCTGCACAGAAAGCGCTTCAGACGCGTTTTTCAGTCGTGGCTCTTACGTTCATCTGACAGAGCAGATTCTTATTTTAATCGATCCAGCTGTTTTTAAATGGCTGCATAAAGGCTTGTGTTTCATTTGCACTATAAGTAGGTAAACACCACCTGAGGCACATTTTTAGACTTCTACTGTATTTTCTCTCGTTTTACGCACAGAAACTCCAGTGGTTGTGTGTTGGGCTCTGAGCGCTGCCAAAACGTGGACGACCTACATTCAATACTGTGTCTGAACTCAATTAACTGTAGAGAAATGCAGCAAATATTCACATTTGAAAAACTGGAACCACAGTTTTTGCATTTTTGATTGAAAAACTTGAACTGAAACCATTAACTGATGATCATAATAGTAACCAATTCATTGACAAACCATCACTTTGGATGTCCACTTTGATTAAGAATGACTTGTGGGAAGCAGGGCACACGAGCAGATTCATTAAAGAAGTGGTGGTCACTAACAGCCAGGAATCACAACAAATCAATCTCGAGCTGAAACCATTTCACAACCAGTCGATCAACAATAAATAATCATAACCAAGTATCTTGATAACTGACTTTTCTATTCCCAAAGCAAAAGGGCTCTGGGAGATTGTGATTGACATTTTATTCATTTAAAACATTTAATTGATTAATTTAAGAAAATCACTGCCAGATTAAGCAATAACCAAAATCATCATTAATATCATCCATAAATAAATGCTTTTCCTTTGTCCAAACACACTTATATTGTTTCAGCCAGATGTTGGCGCTTCATGGAAAAACCTGCCTCATCTTTCATTTCGATGATGGTTCAAATGGAAAAAGTTGAACCAGGCTTAACTTTTGCGGCAATGCAATGCAGCGTCTTCCAGAAATTACATTACATTAGTCAATCGAAAACATGCAAGGACACGTTCCTAGCAGATAGTTCAGAAAGCTAATGAATCAATTCTACTGTTTGCCTCTCAACAAGGATCAGAGGATCATCATCGTGATACATTTCCAGAGTCGTAAAACCTGTCTCATATAAACTATTACAGTGTTACTCATGAAAACATTCATCAAACCAGCCTTCACTGATTTTTATCTTACCTTTTCTCTGCTACCTGTAACAACACGTATTCATCACCTTGCATTTTTTTTCAAGACAGCATCAATTTTGGAGCAACTAAGGACAAGTCTGATCAACGGCTCATAGTGAATCCTGCAACTAAAACTTCATCCAGTTTCATAAAGGAGGTTTTGGCCACTCCATAAGTTAACAGTAACAGTCTGCAATGTTTGGTTAATGTGAAACACAGATTGTGTTTGCATCGACTGGGAAAGGTGCCAGTTTACAACAAAGCCGGTTCATGTATACATTTCCAACATAAATCTGGTAACTGTGTACATTTTCTCAGGTCGTGTGAGTGGAAGCACTTGACACAGTAGTCATCCAAATAAAATCTGGATATTGGAGGGTTTTCATTGTAACAGAACTGATCACTAGTCTTGCAGTTATCTCACTGAATGCTTGATTCTACTGGAGATGAAAGATCTGTACATTCACATTATTCATATTATCAAATAGTTAGTTTCATCTACAGGCGATTAGAAGCTCAAATATTCTCAATCAGTTGATTATGTAATAATTTTAACCAGCCTTCCTCCAAGTGACCAAATAAATAAATAAGTCAATCATTGCAGGTTAAAGCATGTTGCACTTCTGGCCACACCCCTGGTCAGTGATGTCAAAACAGGTGTTCACATTACCTGTCAAACCGGAAACACACATTTTGACATTTTCTTGAAAACAGTGATGAGCTTTTGGTTTCATTTACTGTAACATTTATTAAGAAATTTACTGCGGCATCATCAGTGGCTGCAGGAAAAGCTCCACGGAAAGTTGAAGACGAAAGCTGAGCGGGAAAGAGTCAGTGCTGACTGGCTTGTATTCATGTAGATTACACAATGAGATGAGCTACTGTAATGAACCTACTGTCGGAAAAGAGATATGAAAACTTCCTTTTTTTTGTACGCTTAAAAATCTACCCACTGACTTCTGGCACTTTATCTTCCTGCAAAACGGATTCAAGCCTCCACACGAGACGTACAGAAGTCACGGCTCATCACAGAAGCACAGAAACACTCTTTCACGTACAAAAGTATGCGAGAGTCCTCCACCAGCAAAGGAAAAGTAAGCCCATGAGCACACTTCCCTTCTTCACTTCTGCTTCCCACGGTTTTTATCAGGTAGTCGCTGCTGCCTCAGGCTGACAGTAATTGTCATTATCTACTTCTGTAAACTGATGCTGGAGTCGCTTGTGAAACACAGTTTTACAGTAAGTCGCTTTCAGTGTGAGCAGTGCCGGACTCCAGTAACATTTACACATCTGAGTAGCTGTTATTGAAGGAATAGAAATGACAATACGCCGTTTGGCAGGGGACGATTTTCTGGGTCTGAGCAGCTTCCAAACAACCAGCAAAGACTAGAAGAGACAATAAGTTAAAGTGATTGGCCGATCAATTAGTGCCAATAAAATGCCAATTTCATTCATTGTTCTGATTGGACAAACAAGCTATAACATGTTAGTAATGAGAGAGTTTTCCGGGTGCTGGTAGGTGGATTTTTTTTGCATCTGATTCTCCATAAGAAAGCAAATGAACTTATTTCCCAAAATGTCTAACAGTGCCTTGAGATGATCAATCAGTTGATTAATTACACATAAATCAAACATTAAACTTTAAAGTTCAGCATATGCTAAGTCTAAATCCAAGTGCTAGTCTCATATATGATTTTTCTGTTTGTTAATGCATCATCACTACAGTTCTGCATCCCATTCTTCAAGGTCACTGTAATCAATAACTCTAACTATTTTGTTTAATAAGTTGAACTGATTGAAGAGAGAAAACACTATCAAGCTTCATTAATGACAAAATGCATCCATAATAGAAAACGTGGCCATGAAATTTGACAGTAAGTGACTGCAGCGCGTTATGAACACTGTGTGTCTGTGGCGATGCACACGTGTGTGAATGTCAGTGGAAGTGACAGACCACGTGTGCATGTGAGTATCCGCTTGAGCGACTGTGCGCATGCATGTGACGCCACACAGCCCAGCCATAATCGCTGACCTCACCGCCAGCCAATGTGCCCTCCCTGAGCCACGCAGAGTCGGGCTTAATCCCGCCTACGCACTCACACACATACACACAAGACGCACACACTCCAAAGTTCCCCATACATCAAACCACCAAAGCCGATATATTCTACGTCCGGTGTTTGCAAACAGTGACGAGAATGTCAGACTCAACATGGACAGTATGAGTGAATTCGTTATCTCGAAAAAAATCCAAACAGCAAAACACTGAAGCTCCAGCTGCTGCAGTCCTGCTGCTAACAGGAGTGTGTGTGTGTGTGTGTGTGTTGAGCAGCCCTGATGTTTTAATGCGTGTGCAAGGAGACAACATATTCTGCATGTTCGTTACCATAAATGAGACATGTTCTTGATTACAGCTATGATATATTGGCAAAAAAATGGGATTGTTTTCATGTGCTTTTGGTCGTCATGTCAGTCAGTTATAAAAACAGTGTCTGACAAGAAACAAGCGGTCAGCTGATTTGAGTTTGGCCAGATAACTCAAACTGTTATTTTGGGTGCAAAGCATATTAAAGTGGAGGCTCACCACTTGGTCAAAAACACTGAGCAAGATGGCGCCGCTCTAGTGGCGGCCTGTTACAGCTGCTCTAGCTCACTGCTGAACTTTTTCCTCTTTTATACTTATTCATACTTTTTTTTTTTAACCTACTATTTATCTTGTTGCTGTAATGCTGTAAAATTCCCTTTTGTGGGACTAATAAAAAGAATATCTTATCTTAGTGTCAGAGGAAATTATTACACTTTTATGTATTATACAAATATAGATATACAGATATATCATCTTGTAAGTGAATCGATACAGAGACAAAGTGTGTCACTGGTGATTGGTCTGATTCAGCTCAGAGAGTCAAAGGTCAAATAAAAAGTCAAATATCACTGCACTGCTGGTCTGACAGACACTGGGCTGAAGTTGAACTGAGGACACTGTTATGGATGTTTACAACTGACAGTTTAATGATTTGAATCACACACTAGCTCTGTGATTCTAATGTAACTGAGCCACACACCGCTGAATAAACTATGGAGAGAATGGTGGATCAAAGTGTAAGCTGTGATGGATGTTTACAACAAACCGTTTGGTTGGTAATTGGACCAATGGTCTTTGTTCTAGTCTCCAAGTCCATTTGTCTGAGGGTTTGTTTCAAACCTGTCCGATCATCTGACTGCTCGTCTTTCTTGCCTGTCTGACTTTGTCTTAGCCATACTGCTGCATGCCCAGATCCCAGAAACAATGGCCTGAACTATGAAAATAAGACTTAAGCTGTAATAAACCAGAGTTCTTGTTCAACACGGGGATGTCTGTCCCGGTGTCTGCTCCTCGCTTTCAGGCATGTTGTGTGTGTGGGGTTGAGGCGGGGAGATCATGCTTCTTGTGTTTGTGAAAAACACATTGGCAGCACCAGCATATTTCATCTCTGATTAAGGGCACTGCACAGTGGAGGAGAGACTAATGTGTGTGTATTTCACAAAGTGAAACTGCACACGAAAGCCTTGTGCACATTGAGTGTGAGAACCATTAAGAAGGTGAGAGAAAATGTGTGCAACTGCCTGAGCTTTAAGTGAGAAAAGAGCAGTCGTCTTTGTGGTGCGTGTGTGTGTGTGTGTTTGTGTGATAACTGTGACTATGACACACACACACACACACACACACACACACACACACACACACACACACACACACACANACACACACACACACACACACACACACACACACACACACACACACACACACACACACACACACACACACACACACACACACACACACACACACACACGACCTCTCTGTCAGACAGCCTATGGGATGAAGAGTTTCACCCCTGCTGTTGCCGGGTTACTGGCTCCGGACCACTGCCAACGCAGCCCTCCACACAATATACACAACACAGACACAAACACACACTAGATCAAATCGGCTAGTGAGAAGGGGTTTTAAGATCTTTCCCCAAATCAATCTTTTGTTTACAGAGAAGGAAGGGAGTGGACGAGGGAAAACAACATTAAAAGGACAGAAATGACATGAGTGGGGGTGTTTGAGGAGAGAGAGAGAGAGAGAGAGAGAGACAGACAGAGACAGAGAGAGAGAGAGACAGAGAGAGAGAGGGGCGGAGGAGGGGGAGGACAGAGCAATTCAGCCCTCGATCTCCTGGGAAAAGAGCAGCCCAGTCAGTCCAGAACTGGCCCTGATCTGCAGCTCATATCATCACTCAACCTTTGGTGGCCTGGTCTGACTCTTCCTTGGACACACATGCAGCTCACACACAGAGTCGGCAGCGTGTTCACACGCCGAGACGAGAAGAGATACAGAGACAGATCAATGCAGTAAATGTGCAAACACAAACGCCATCCAAAACGATCAACAGACAAAAAACCTTGGATTCAGCTACATGGCAGAAGGAAAGCTGTGACACACACACACACACACACACACACACACTTGCAGTGTAACAGGCACTAATGACAATGACAACAAATCTGCCACAAATACTGAAGCACAGGTGGTGGTATTTCAACATGTGTTAAACAACTGCTGCACGCATACACAAAAACACATACACGTACATGTATACACAGACACACACACACACACGTACACGTAAACGTATGCACACACACAGACACACACACACACACACACACACACACACACAGACAGACACACACACACAGACACACACACAGACACACACAGACACACACACACACACACACACACACACACACACACACACACACACACACACACACACACACACACACACACACAGACACACAGACACAGAGGCTGTCAAACATAATTCTGAACTGATCACACTGACTTTAGAGGATAAATCCAGATTATTACAACATGGATCTTATTTCACAGTTTGGCTTTCTTTCCCAACAGTTAGAAAACCAACACAGTGAGTAATAACTGAGATGTGGGAACGCGGCAACAACTCAGTCCAACAGGTCAAGACATGAGCAATAAAGCAGAATGTGATCGTTTGCTTTTCCTTCTTGACATATACTCAATACACTATTACTCAGTATAAAGACAATATATTTAATGTTTGAGCTGATCAACTTAATTGATTTTCACAAATATCTGCTTCTTTTAATGGCAGCAACATGTTTGAAACACGTTGGGACAGGAGCAACAAAAGAATGTGAAAGTTGTGGAATGATCCAAAAACACCTGTTTGGATCAGTCCACAGGTAAACAGGTTCATTGTTAACAGCTGATAGGATCATGATTGGGTATGAAAGGTTCATCCTGGAAAGACTCAGTCGTTCACAAGCGAGGATGGAGAAAGGTTCAACACTTTGTCAAACACAGGATTGTATAAAGGATAAAGCTACACGGGCTCAGTAACACTTTGTAAAACTTTACTGTTAGGCAAACACAGCTTGTTTGCAAATGACTGTATTCTGTTTTCATTTCGGGGTTGTAGGACGGCTACTATATTTGAAATACCAACTACCATATAAAAACATTAAATACTCGATTGGTGAAAATCTGTTCAAATTCAAAATCATCACTGTATATGTGTGTGTACTGTATGTGTGTGTACTGTATGTGTGTGTACTGTATGTATGTGTACTGTATGTGTGTGTACTGTATGTGTGTGTACTGTATGTGTGTGTACTGTATGTATGTGTACTGTATGTGTGTGTATTGTAGCTCTAGGCTGTTTGCTGACTGTAAAACTGCCTTGTAATGTTAGCTCGTCACTCAGGTGGAGCAGCAGAGGCACCTGATGGAGTTTAAACATGTGCTGAAAATGCAGGCATCAGCATTAACTGCAGGGGGCGAGCAGAGCGAGCACGCCAACAACAAAACAACAACAAAGTGACAGATCCCATAATCCCTCACTGCACAAGACGACAACAATTTATGCCATTCGTGTATCATCGTTACATTTAAGTCATAGAACGAAGCATCTAAAAGACAAATCCCCCACAATCTTTGATAAAAAGGGGTAATTTAGTAGCATTTCCATTGATTCCAAGGTTTAACCAGAATCTTCTTACTCTTATTAAAAACATATTCTGTCCATTGTATAATAAGATTTTTGAGTTTTTTCGCTTGTTGTGACTCTATATACTCATCGAAACTAAGATGGCAGCAGGAAATGTTCATCTCGCTTGATTTGTTCAACCTGAATTAAAAATTTTTAGCATCATTATTTTCTCTATATTGACTTAATTCATATTTTCATACACATTAACATGTTTATGTTTTCTTGTACTAAATGAGAGAGGATCATTTTCGTCTACTCGAATTTGAAAATAGTCTAAAAATCATTTTTGTATTTTGCAGTGGATTGGACATTTATGATTCAGACGGTGGGCTGACTCTTGAAATACCTTGAAAACAGCTGACAGAGCTGATAAACGACCTGTGGCTTTCAGAAGTGAACATTTTTTATTCAGAAAAACGGAGGCGTCGCTCTGTGACTCAAATGATAATAACAAGAGAGGCACAAACACAAAGCTAAAGAAAAGCATTTCAAAGTTGAACCAGGAAGTCGTTCTGTAAGTTTGACCAACCTGTGGGTTTGTTTCCTGCTCTGTTTGACTTCTTTATAGCCAAGTTGCCATGTTCCCAGATTTCAGCTTTAATCATAAACCAACACAAACTGAGGCCAAGACTATTAAATAAGACCCAAGTTGCTGTAAAACCAGAACATTCCTTCATCTCATCCCGAGAGCTGCTGTCAGAGTTGAGGATATTTTGGGCTGAAGGTCAAGCTGGTGCACGAACAATCATCTGCGAGAGACCAACAGTAACCATAACAAACCAAAAATGGTTGCAGACGAATGCCAAAGCCCACTGAAGCTCGCTGTGCGACTTAAACCTCAGCTCTGCTTCGGCTTTTCAGGAATCTCCGCTGACAAGGAGAGGACACACATCTCTGCTCTCATGGAAATAAACTGGAGTGAGCAGCTCCTGTTGTCACCCATCAGCCTGCACACATTCGCTCCTCGGCCTCAGCGGACGCACTCACCTCTGGCTGAGAGCTTCTTTGTGTTAATAATCTTAGCAGCATACTCCTGGCCGGTGGACTTCTTGACGCATCGACGGACGACCGAGAAGGCACCCCTGGAGCAGAAGGAATCGATAACTCAGATCAGGGAGAGAACTTGAAACAAAACAAAAGTGTGTGTGTGTGTGTGTGTGTGTGTGTGTGTGTGTGTGTGTTGAAGGGGGGAAAGTGCACGGCTCGTCACGCACGAGGCCACGCATTAATCACACACACCTGAGGAGAGGAGGGGAGGAAGTCACATGCATTTTTAATACAGTCTGATATTCTGTGTATGAGATGTAAGAAGAGGAGGGAGAGGGCTCGTCATTAGCAGAAACATGAGAAGCCACTGAAAGGTAGAATTAACTGTCTTTTTTTTTTTTGCACACACACCTCCTTTAGAACCTGGGAGGTCGAGCTCTATTAGCCACAAGCAGAGATTAGATGTTACAAAGTGGCTTTGGATGTGCATTTGCAAACCTATGTGTGCTCTCATGTTTTTAATCCTGAATGCAACCACAGTCTTGTTTGCAGCAAAAAAAAAAAAAAAAAAAAAAGCCCAATACAGGAGCTCTGCAGTCTGCCTGGAAATGCACACACACACACACACAAAACCCCTGGATGACTGAGCAGGAGAAGATGCCACCAGGCAATTTCGACGCTTGTTACCTGCACATGACAAACAAGTTGCTCCCATTGGCGCATGCTGCACACCTCCGCTGCGATACACCTTTAAAGACGCACTCGGGATTAAATGCAAGCCTCCATGAACCTGCTGCAGATTATTGCTTCCCTGTTTTTGTTTGTGCTTTTTTTTTTTTTTTTTTTTTGACAGACCCTCTCCTGCCTTGTCAACGCTGAAGCGCACAATGGCAGCAGCAGCAGCAGAGGACAACGTGCAAACACACACGCGCACACACAGACACACACACGCATGCAGGCTGAATGCAACAAGATCAGGATGAGCAGCAGTGAAGGTCTCTTACTTTCCGAGTTCCTCGTACAGCTGATATTCGTCTGTGAATCTGGTCGAGGTTACAACTGTAGCCATGTTGAGAGGAGCGGAGGGGAGAGAGGAGGAGGGGGAGAACAGCCGCCTGCTGCAGGTTTCAGGAGGGAGAGCTCGTGAAGGAAGAGAGGCTCGAGCCGAGAGAGGGAGAGAGAGAGAGAAGGGAGAGCGAGAGAGAGAGAGAGGAGGGGGAGGAGAGAGGGGAGCCTGGCTGTAGTAACAAAGATCTTCTATTAATATCACGACTCACTCTGTATTTTATTTTGTTAAAGAAATGAAAACTGGATATTTCCTTTAATTCTTTACTTTCATTATGTATTTTACGATTTTGTATTAAGAAAAGAAATGGATTACAAAAGTGGCTGTGAACCATCTAACAACTAATATTTTGTGGTCATAACGTTTTCTTCATTCTTTAAAGAAAAGAAATGAAAGCTGGTTTGCAAAAACATCTAATAACCTCCTATATCTGACCTGATGCAATATTTTGAGGTTATGACATTTTCTATCGCAGACTTTTTTCATAATGTGTCTTTTCAGAATCACTTTTATCAGTCAGGTTTGGGTTCACATGCAATGACTCTAAATGTACTTACACATAGTTAACACATAACAATTTTCAGGAAGATAGACTTAGAGATACAACTAAAAGCTAAGGCAGTCAAGCTGAATAAAGAGAGGAACATAAGAATCAGGTTTTCCCTTGAAAATTTTGATCACGATAATAAAATGAGTAAGAGAACATTTTTAAAAATTATTTAATCAAATGATAGCACATTTACGACTTTTTTTTTAGTAAAAGTTATTAGAGTTGTTAGTTCATCCTTTGGGGGACATGAATAGTTATTATTAGTCTATTTAAACTGATCTGATTGACATTTTTAATATTAACCATTTGCACTTATGGGAACTATCACAGACATAACCCTGTGTTCATCTGGAGCTGTTTGGTCGCTGGTTTTTCTCAGAACAGAAATAATAGTAGGAGTGAGATCTCTGTCTGCTGTCCGCTCTCTGACAGCAGTGCTGGAGGTGGGATGTAAACCACGCGAGATCTGTTGTAGTGTGGCTGCAGCTGCTGATCCACATTCAGTTTGACTATGTCTCCCTCTTCGTGTTGCATGTACAGACACAGAGGGAAAGCTGATCCCAGAGCAGCAGACAGCAGCAGCAGATCCCTGGAAGTCATGTACTGAGATGTGATGCCGCAATATTTTAATATTGGCACAGAGCAAAGAGCTGCATGGCCACTGTGTTCAGGTCTTCATTTCATAAACTGGGTCTCATCAAATGAATCAAAATGTGGCACCAGGACTCAATAATGAGCCACTATTTGGATTTTATTTCACACCTTTCTCCCAATTGTAAACCATTTCAAAAATAATATTCAATAACAAAAGAAAATATTGAATGTTCTTATGTAACATACATCTGCAGTTACAAGCATCCTTTCAAACAAACTCCTGCTATCAAATCGGCTATATATCGATTTCTGTCTAACATTTTTTCCTTAGTTTAGCTCTTTATAACACAGAAACCTGTCTAATAGTTGGAATAAATTTTGCTTGTGGGCTACTGAATGTTTTGTTACTAATGACATTTTGTCCTGAAACAGAAAGACTGAATTTTTTTTTTTTGAAGAAATTTGGCATTTCTGGAGCCAAGATTTGACATTTTTCTTTGAGTTCCGGACTGATTTTAGGTCACAGCCTGAGCTTAGAACTGTTGAGATAACACAATAATACACTGGCATAGCCTTTTTTTTTTTTTTTATAACTCTTCACCTGTAATGTCCAGTCACTATGATATCACACTGTGTTACCCTGAAGGCTATTTCCCTGTGACAGTGCATTTGCATACAGGCTATCACCTTCACAGTTAAATGCACATGCCTTCCTCTGTGTCTTTTAACACTGCATATAGCATCTGTCTTCATGAACACCATCATCATTATGATCACAATGTTCACAGTGTTTCCACAATGTTTGACCTTTTCACAATCATAACTATCATCCTAATTTAATAACGATCACCGCCTCACTGTAATTTATCAGAATGCAAATTCAACAAGGAATGAAGATCAATCCAAAAGAGTTCCAAGAGCCTTGACAGCAGATATTTGATTACCTCTAATTTATCATCTAGAACAGCCACTGAGGATCTGCTTCCACTCCTCTCATGCAGTTTTAGGGGCTTTAAATATAAGCCGGAGCACCGTTGTATAAGTGACAGTTAATTGTATGTGTTACCGCCTGCTGCGCTGTAAAGGTTTATCTGAGCTGTCATGAATATCTCATGAAGGGTATTAATACATCCTCTTGGTACCATGTTTAAGTATGTATGTGTGTTTGGGGGTGACGACAGCCGTGCACACTCCACTGAGCTAATGTGATGAGCTCGTGTTTTGCAGCTCAGACATGTAAATGACTGACTAATCGACATGATGTTAGACACTTGTGTGTTTCTTTAGGTGGATATGATGAAAAAATACTTTGTACAGTAAGTTTGTTCTTCACCTTGGAATAAGCAATTCAGATCATATTCCACTAAGATCCATTTTGTAGCTGCTCTGGAGCATTTCAATCATATCATGTGATCTTCATCAGCAGATGGAGATTCACACTTTTTATGGAATGATAGATGATAAATTTCTTCTGAGCTGCTCTAATATTAGTGGGTCACATTACAGTCTTTAATATTAAAGGTGTCACGAGTAACTCACACATAATAATCTACAGCTCAGACAGAGAGTTTGGTTTCACAGCCCACTCGCATTTGTGGTTCACTCTCGCTGGTCTCATCAACTTTGTTTCAGTTTCATTACCAGCTCAACACCAAATTGGTGGCTAAGTTAGCAGCTGGTGAACATAGTGGAGCATTTAGGAGGAGCTGGCGGAGACCAAACAATGGAGCTAGAAAGTGTGACTGTTGGATTTGGATCCAACAGGCCTCCAGAAACCAGGTGATATGTCAGTGGCAAAAATCAGGTATTGCAGGTTTAAAGGTTTCTCAATTCATAAAGTTGTATTTCCTGTAAATAAAAATATACAGTCTATAATAAGAAAAATATTCAGTACCTTTTTTTCAGCCCTCAGTAATGTCTGCAGGTATTCCTTTCAGCCTGCATACGACCTCAACAGCGTTCACCAATAAAGTACATGCAATAACCTAAGAGGCAAAATCCAGGGCAAAAAAAAAAAGCCTTTTAAGATTTTTATCAACTCAGATCAATTCTCATCTGGACTATGATGGCAGGAGAGTAAAAGACAATGTTCAGGAAGATTTTAGTAAGAAAAGAACTTGAAACCATAAAACATATGTGGACACGTGGCTCCCTATCCCTCCCATTTGTGGATCTTTACATGTAGTTCCATCCACTCAATAACAACAGAACCACTCAGGATTCAGTCCCTCACCTGTCCACTGGTCGTCCCATTAAGTTTCCCACCACTGCCGATCTGTTCTCAGTTCAGTCATTAGCTCCTGACTATAAATAGAACTGTTCACTCTCTCTTGTTTGCCAAATAATTAATTTGCTTTGTAGCCATTGTGTTTCTGCCTTGTTTGTTCCAGTATGTAACCTCGACACCCTTTCTCAATAACAATCCTGAATTTCCCATTGCCAGCA
The DNA here is from genome assembly GCA_037975185.1 of Centropyge bicolor. Classification (NCBI taxonomy): domain Eukaryota; kingdom Metazoa; phylum Chordata; class Actinopteri; family Pomacanthidae; genus Centropyge; species Centropyge bicolor. Next base: position 2,941,474 of record JBBMOC010000028.1, read on the forward strand.
TTAGTAAAATTACTGAAAGGTCAATATGCATTTCCGCAATAAAACAGAGAAATACTGGGAAGAGCTGTTCAGAAAATGATTTAATCCCAGACCGATGTTTCTAGCTCTTTACTAAATAAAACAATACAATGCATTTAACATGTTCACTATGCGTAAATGTCAACATGTGCATCTCCTTTCTCTTTCTCTCTGCTTTGCCTCTAAACTGTGAGCATATATCTGGAACAGTGTTCAGAGAGCACTGCTGGCGATTAATGAGTGTTTGCAGTGAGCACAGGAGCACCGCGACCAGTTTCTGCCATAATTACAGGGAGCCGCTCTGATATGAAAGCCTAATTAGCGAGGGTGCAGAGGTACAGTCGTATTAATTGCTGAATTGCTGTGTTTCCTCAGTGATGTGGCTGTCAGGCGAGGCTTGGACAGGCGGAGCGGTGGCAGGTTGAAGGGTGGGTGGTAACAGTGGAAACAGCTTTATAGAAGAGACTTGTGACCCCTCAAAATGAAGCAGCATCTACTTACAAACCCTTATCATACATTGGTTATCCTTGAGCTTCTTTCCCCTCTAACCTGACTGTTTCGATTGAGTAATGAAAATGGAAAACCAGCTGGTATTTTTCCAAGATTAGAAGTGAAAATAATTTTGCTTGACTGAAGGCATTTTCCCTTTGCTTTTGTGTTTTTCATACCTCTCAGAGGAAGAAGCAGGTTAGGGTTGACACATGGGACGTAAAGTCAGGACGACCAAGATCATGTGCTCTGTATTTTCCTTTTGGGAACTTTGGTAATCTTGGCGAATTTTACATTGTATTAACAACAGTTTTAGGCTGATTACCAATATTTCTAGACTAATTATTTTTAGGTTGGACCACTTATAGACAACAAAATCTTATGAAGCCAATGTCTGTGTGGAGAGTTTTGGAACATTTAGATATTCATACTGTGAAATAAAACAGTCATGTTTTCCTGGAAAGAACTATCTACTGTTCGTTTAATTAGCTGTGCTGAGATTATGGGCACAGATTGATTCTTTAGAGGAGACTGTCAGAGAATATAATTGAACTTAACTAACCTAACAACAATCCTTTACACCCACTGGTAAAGAAGACAGGAGGAAGCAGGTTGGGTAGGGGAAAAAAAATCTATCTTGCTGCACACATTAGGCACACATTATTTTGCGTGCTGAGGATGAAAGAGAAAAAAAAAAACTCTTTCACTCTTGCTCTAAAAGCCAAACCTCCACGCGGGGATGTTACTGTAACAGCAGTGTTGTGGAGCCGAACAGGCCGAAGTCGAGTGAGTCACTCTGCAAGAATGTTTTCATCTTGGCTCACGGCTGCTCTTCGTATCTTTGCAGAGCTTCTCCTCCCTCGAGTTGACCGGTGACATCACAAGACTTTCCTGGTTTTGAAGTGTGTGTTTATCTCAGGGAGTGACCACTAACACTCCACAACACCCAGAGGTCAGACCTTCCTATCTGCCGCACTGAGACTGGACGTCGTTCAGTCAATCTTTTTACAAGTTCTAACTTTAACAGTCTCCTTGGGAACCGTCTGTCATGTCCAGTACATTAGAGAGGATCTATTACTTTTCTTTGCCAATTACTAGATCGTCACATTGTCCCACATAAGCATTTAATAGCACATCAGGGCTATTTCAGTGCTTAATGGGCTACAATTTATGATGCAAGAGACTCTGGTGAATGTGTCCCAATCGAGTCGTTGATACCACTCGGTCCCACTGAATGAGCGCAGAGAAAGGGCTGCTGGAACAATTAGTCGTATCTGGAACACAGTGTCCACCACAAGAAACTAAAAGTTGTGCTGAGAACATTGTCGTGAGTCTATTGTTTTTAACTTCACGACTTCAGCAAAGAATCTTCAGTTAGCCTTACCTTCAACTGATTACCCAACAGTGGATATGACAGCTTCCTCCCACATACTGGATAACACTGTGAGTGAGTGTGTGTGTGTGTGTGTGTGTGTGTGAGTGAGACACCTCCTCCGTGATTTATATCATCTGACGGTGCCTTATTTCTGCAGGCCATCGCAGTATACTGGGAATCAGATGTGTGGGCATGCACCGATTGTCTTCACCAGTTTCTCGCATGTACGGGACTCTGAAGGTCTCTGAGCAACATTCCCACTGTTAACCCAAAGCAGTCTCATCAGATCTCATCACTGGAGCCTAGTTAACATGGTGTTAGGTTTTCTCTGCTGGTTGCATGCACATATAGAGGTGAACTAAGTGCCTTCAGCTTCAGTGCTCCTTGGAGCGATGTCATACATGTCATGAACTCTGTGCAGATTCTCTGAGAATAAAAAGCCTCCAGTTTGTTTCCAGTACATCCAATAAAGATTGAGGTCAGGGGAACTGTTTGATTTTCTTCTGGTGTTTGTTAAACAGCTCTTGAATTGCTTTAGCAATACTGTGCATAATTAAGACTAGGAGTCTACAGCTACAGCTCACTGCTGCCAACTATACTTTAAAGAGAGTAAGTAAGTAAGTAAGTAAAATTAAAACTGTGAAGATAATTGAATCAAAACTTGAGATAATTTTGAATCATTATTATTCCATAAAGACAGTTATGGTTCATAAAACACAGCTGCAACAATCACCACAATAAACTACCAAGTAGAGTTTGCTGATATATGATAAGTTGGTAAAATTTCATATTTTTCTTATTGTCAACAAATAGCATGGAAACACCAAAGCCAACACTGAATTTATTTGTGGACAATAACTAAGACTTCCCAACTTGTACTGGTCTTATTATAACTAGTCTGATACATCCGCCCCATGGACATTATCTGCCATGTCCTATACCTCTAATTCAGTGCCTCTCTAACCTGCTGCCACTCCCTGAGTCGCCCTCCCTCTGTGTGTGTGTCTGTGTGTGTGTGTGTGTGATTGCCTGCAGGTGTGCTGGAGTCAGAGCAGAGACACACCAGCTGCATCTCATCTCTGTAATCAAGCCTCTACAAAAACTGTCACTTCCACTCTGCCAGATCGTGGACTCTGCTACCAGTTAGTGTCGCTACGCTTCGAGCTGTTTAATTACCAGTTTTGCTTTTCTGCATTTAGTTCTTGTCGCCTGTTCCCTTAGCGTCCTGCCTGTTCTGACTTGTTTCCTGCCCCACGCCTGGTCGACCTCTGTTTTGCCCTCAGTCCTGCTGCTCTGCCCTGGAAACCTACATTACTCAACCTCCTCGGATTTGACAACCTTTAACTCAACCTTTAACCCCCCAGCCTCAGTTCCTGCTTCTAGCTCAGGCTTCCTCTAACCTGCAGCCTGTCATCTTTAAATTCATGTCTCCCTGTCTGTGTCTGCACATGGGTTCACCTGTCCTGCAGTCCCACGTAACATAGCCCATCTGTTATGTGTGCAGTTAGGCTTTCATTTTTTACCAAACAAGACATTTTAATCTGATCTACAAGCACTTCAGACATGACAGCCTCCTGCAGCCCCCGGGGATCTCTCTCTTCCCTCCTCCACTCTTTTTATTTAACTGTATGCCACACAGCTCAGAGCAAAACATGGCTAATACTTCTAACTCGATCTTCCAAATGAGCACAAACAAGTGAGTAGGATGAGGAAGAAAGGCAAGGGGGGGGGTTGCAGAGGAAATGAGCTGAGGGATAAACGGAGGGAGGGAGGGAGGAGGAGGAGGAGGCGAGTCGGGAAGAACGAGTGAAGAAGGACAGTTGAATATTCATTATGAGGCTGCTGGGGAGAAATGTGGAGCCCTGTTGCTACTGTGTGTGGGATTGTTGCTGACACACACTCAGATTAAGACACACACCTAAAGGCAGGGGTCAAGGAATGAGCCTAACAAAGCTGAAGCTGTTAACGTGGTGCATGTTGTATAAGACCAAGTACCTCCGTTCTTATCAAGCTACATCAGCAGCAGCTTCACCAGCAGTCACATACATCACTTCTAATCAGACAGCATGAGTCTAAACTATGGCTTCCTCAGCCCAGTGTCCCTCAGATTTATGTCCATACTTAGATGATTCATACAATTTATATCCATCGCCAAAGTTCAGTGTACATGCAAATGCTTAGGGCAAATGTTGAATTTCCTGATATGGAACACTGAAAAAAATCCATCACAAAGGTAAAGAGTGTTTTACAGATGACAAATTCCCTTATCATTTCCTTGGTAGTCTCCTGGAAAGAAGTATGTCATTTGGTACAAATTATAGGGAAAATATGATTGAATAATTACTACATAATAATTTCCCGAAATCAGTTCAAAGACATAATTCTTGTCAGGAAACATCTTGGAAAACGTAAGGAAAAAATTACGCACCAGTAAAATAAAGCTGCCTTTTTCTGAGTAGAGATTGTGTATAGTCATAAGATGATGTCATAGTCACAAGATGTTAACAGTGATTTCTGCCATTCTTGATTTTATTTAGAGCACTTGAATACATTTCTCAGCATTTAATGACACAGTCGATGAGCTAAGTAACAATTAATGGTCAACAAAAATTAACTTTTGTTGGTTAGGAAGTCCTGCAGAGACTGGACATTGTGTGGTGGTCTTTCAGAGGAGTGTGCTACAGTATGCGCAGAAGTGAATCTGTATAACCCCTAAGAACAAAAGGACAAAGTGACATTTGACAAAAACAACCCTCATGGGTGTCTTTGTGTCGTCCTCCAGGATGATGAGGAGATGAGACATCACGAGGTCACTGTCCGTGCCTTTCTTCCTCTCGCCGTCTCTTCGGGCCTCACTTCCACATGTATGCACACTCTTTCTGTATTAATCAAACCATTCATGAATGCAGGCATACATGCACAGTGACACACACATTGCTCTCTGCGCAGTCCAACGCCGGCCCAAAGTCACCCTACTGCAGTTTGGCTGCAGGACAGTGAGTGAGTCAGCTTGCTCAGCCAGCCGCACAGGCCTGTCTGCTTCGTCTATCAGGCTGCCTGTTTATCTGCTGACCTTCACTGTTTGATTGTGGGTCTATCTTGTTTATCTGACCTGCCTCCTTGTCTGCTGGTCTGTATTTTCTTTTTTGTCTCCATTGCTCTTTCCCTCTCTCTACCTCCTGGTTAAGGTGTCAGTGTGCTTCAAAAGAAGTCAGATTATGGAACAGTATCTAAAACTCGGATGCTGGAATCAGCTGCACCTCTTCTCTTTTTCAAAATTCATGGTGAGTGTGGCCTTTCTGAACATGAACAAATTCAGATGTGCTCAGAGGACACTGGAGATGTACAACCTAGTTTTCTTTGAAGCATACTGAAGCCTTTAATCCAATTAATGTTGCTCGATGAGACATTTAGGAGAACAGGGTATTTCTCTGCAGACGTGACCCGACCTTCTTGAAGAGGGCTTTTAATTTGCATAGTTTGCAGTGCTTAATCTTCACCATCTTTTCTTTCCTACCATCTTCCTCCCCACTTTCCCTCTCCTGTCCCTCCAGGCCCAACCATGGGTTCCACACCCCTCCATGGAGCTCAGGGTCAGCCATAGGGTCATCGGGTGGATTCTTGGCCATCACAGCTGTCCGGTTATACTCGGCCAATCTGGTCAGCAGATGTTTCACTACCTCTGGACGAGCTTCAGCCAGGTCCGACCTCTCGTAGGGATCAGAGGTGACATTAAACAGCCAGACTGATTTCCCCAGCTCATTGCGCCGTTTCTCGAGTTTCTGCCAGCGCTCTGGACCACCGGGGAGAGCCTGTGGTGGTATCCAGTCCCCGTCACCCACATTTCCTGTCAATAGCTTCCAGTCCCCAGCCCTTATTGCTGCCCTTACGGCTGTGTCCCAGATCCCAAAGCCATTAAGTACCAACGCCTTGTCATATGGCTCCCCGGGCTTCCGTGAGACTGGGTCAATGTTGAAAAGGATTTCATTGCGAGGACAGGGTAGACCCTCGCTGATGGTCCCCCACACATCGTGACCATCTAGGCCATGCTGAGAATGCAGGGCTCCAGCCAGCCCCAGTAAAGTGGGATACCAGTCAGAAACATGGATCAGTGCTCTGCTGACTGCACCCTTCCTCTTCAGGAGGGGGCTATGGACAAAGCCCACAGCTCGAATGCCCCCTTCCCAGTAGGTCCCTTTGCCACCCCTCAGCGGCCAGTTGCTCTCCCCAGAGAGTGGCTGCCCGCCGTTATCAGATGAGTAGATCAGTACTGAGTTTTGATATAGCCCACTCGTCTCCAGCTCCTGGACCACTTGCCCAACTCCATCATCCAGGCAGCTCAGCATGGCTGCGTAGTGGCGCCTGAGACGATTGCTCTGGGAATCATAGCGGTGCAGAAAATGGTCTGGTACCTGCAAGGGTGTATGGGGAGCCTGAAGGGACAGATAGAGGAAGAGTGGCTTATGGGGGTCGTGGCTCCTCAGGATCTGCTTCACTCTGGTTGGGCAGAGGGAACATTGTTTATGTGAGTTTGTCTCTCTGTATAGTTAAACCTGTTTCATTTTTATTTCAATTTCATTTCTAGCTTGTTGCTCACCTCTCTATGTAGAGCAGAGTGGAGTAGTTTCCAGTCATCTCCCACGCAGGCCTCTCTCCGTCATGTAGGTCAAATCCACAAGCTTCAGCCCCATCACAGCTCTGATAGGAAAAGTGATCTCCACTGCCAGTTAGTGTGCCGAGGAAAGTCTGAAAGCCTCGTCCTGTGGGTAGACAGCTTGGCCTGCAGAAGCCCAGGTGCCACTTCCCCACCATGTGTGTGGCGTATCCAGCTTCAACTAGATGTTCTGGTAGGGTGGGAATGTCCGGGGGCAGGCAGAGGGGTTGACGAGAGCGGATGATCGAATGCTGGAGTCCAGTGTGAATTTGGTAGCTGCGAAATAGGGAGAGTGTGAGAGAGGATGTGAGGGAAGAAGCAGTGCTGTGCTAAGACGTATATAGTAACACAATAATGGGAAATTTCACAGATGGTTTAAGAAATATTGCACCCTTGGATACTCTCACACTGTTACACATCATCAAGCCAAGATGTTCAGTGATTTCACAGAATCATTTTGTGATGAAGAGCTGTAATTTTTCTTTTTGCTGAACCCACTTTGCATCAACCTGCAACATTTATTGCCAGAAAATATGTGAGTGTTAGGTCACTTTGTCATATTTGACCAGTTAGATAATACATTTTCTGCATCGACAACAGAAAAGACTTAGAAATATGTGTTTTTTATTGTACAGATGAACTGTAGATGATCAGTTTTGTTATCACTATTTCTGTGACAAACCTCTCCAGCAGTAAACACACTTGAAAAGTTAATGAAACAAATTTCTGCATTTGTAGCCGCTATCATAATCAATCAATTTGTACTTTAATAAGTTTCACAATAAGATGTAAATCCTGTATGATCCCTTTGTTTCATGTATAACCTCCATAACCCAGACTACAAGTATATTTTGTTCTATTGATTAGATAAATAATTTAGTGCTTCATCTTGGCACAAAAGGTGGCTTTTTTATGGCCTTGCTTGTACGAGAAGCTGCCCCACCATCGAATACATCATGAAAGATGTTGGCAAAAGACAAAAAGACTGCAAAGCCTGTGCATAATTATATCAGATCAGATGCAGTAACTGAATCATTTTCCACTGTAATAATGATATATGATAAGGAAATTACTCACTGCCCTGTCATGAGCTGACTGCGAGAGGGTGAGCAGATAGGCTGGACATAATAGTTTTCAAGCTTGACCCCCTCTGCTGCCAGCTGGTCCAACACAGGCGTATGGATATCTGAGCCGTGGTAGCCGATGTCTCCGTAACCCTGGTCATCCACCATGATAAAGATAAGGTGTGGGGGCCTCGGCCTTTCAACCTCCTCTGTGCTCAAACTGTCATCCAGAGACTCGTGTTCACTCAAGCAGCCGAGGCCACTGAGCAAGGTCGCCCAAATCACCAAGAAAAACACCGAGCAGATTCTTCCCCTCATCTCCTGCAGTGCCCTGTAGCTATCTGCCAAAGTCTGATGTTGTCTGTGTTTTCTGTTCTGCTTAGTCTGCAGTCAATAAATCTCAAGCCGGATCACTCCTGCAGAAAAATGGCCAGATCTGTGTGACTGAGGAGCTCGTCCGAAAGTCTTATCTGTCCATTAAGCGTGAGTTGTCGTCTTTTTCTGGGGCTTATTCTTGGTTATGTGAAATGGGGCTGAGCTGGTGCCAGCTGCAGTGGTGGGTGGAGAAAAACTGCTGTCTCTAAGATGGGCAAGAAGTTGGTAGAGGTGTGTGTGTGTGAGAGGGATTCTCTTTGCAGTGCCTTGCCACATTCCTCTGTACTTTCAGGCGCCTCATGCGGCGGGAAACCTTTTCACACAACCAGCAGCAAAAATGTGTAAAGAAACTAAATCTGACCTTTTTCACAGCAGACATTTTGAAATGGCAAAACACAGGTCTAATTAATTACATTATTAATTGTTGTATTACATTACACTAATTACTCGATTAGAGCTATCATTAATGTTATTTGTTCCACCTGTGCCTGCAGTGAAAAAGGTCCATGAATCAGATACAATTGGAAATGATAAAGAAAGATGTTTTGATGTCAGCAAGTAAGGTTAGCAGGATTTATTCAGAAACCAAAACGGCACGTGATACACAAATAAACACTGGTTTAACCTGTCTTACTTTTAATTTCCTGTCAGTCTCAGAGAACGTTGTCTCTTCTGTGTGTAAACGTACTTTTAGCAAAGTTTAAACGTCCATTTTCACATTTTACTGCAGATCTTGCTGTAACTGTTTTCATAGGGACTAATTCTTTCATAAAATATTCCATTGACTTCCATTATGTTGGGGTGGCAGAGGATAAACATGGACAAATAAAATAGTAGACATAGTATGAAAATATTAAACTGACTATTTAAAGCCGATCCATGATAAGGCCATATGTATTACTCTTACCACAGTTACTGTCACTAATACTGTCATTACTGCTGTTCTTTTCTGTCACCTCTAATAAAATTCTATTACGACTGCTCAACCTAATATTTCCACTGCGATTCCCGTACTTCCCATTTCAAACAATAGTGTAAATCCCTAATGAAAATCAAACAACCCCTGTCATATTTCTTTTGCTGCTTGACACTGCTCAATTAATAGAGCCGCCCGATGACAATTACTGGCCGTGCTGGGGCAGTGAAACCAATCCGACTACGGGGGAACATCCGGCGGTGTGATGGGAATGTGTATCGACCGCTTGGCTCTTAGCCTTCACCTCACTGCCATCTCCTTCCCATAATACTAAGAGGAAATCAATGCCTCAGATACGAGTCCATTTCCTCCATTGTAGAGGCAAACTCATGTTGCCTTACCCTGTGGGAAATTTCACAGAGAGAGTGATGCATATGTTGGAGAGACCGCGCTCTATGGCGGGACAGGGAAAGATGACACTGAGGCAAGATTGGGGCTGACAGGGGGGTGATATACTGGAGTGGATTAGATAAAAGAATTGGTGGGAAATGGGAACATTTGAGAAAAACTATAAAACAAAAAATGAGAAATTGAGAAAAACAACAAGAAAGAAGAGGGATAGCAGCGAGGCAGAGCGATGATGTGCACAACAATAAGAAGAGCTTCACTGTCTAACATGAGAGAGTAGAGCATAAACAAAGTGGCATAAAAGGGGCAGTCACTTTGTCCTGCTGTGTATGTACATCTGGGTCTCTGGGTGTAGCCATCAGTTTGCCTCAGGGAAATGCAGGGTGACATGAACTCCGTTTTACTGCTAAGAGGTGGGAGGGGGGCTGTAAAAATGGAAAGTGACAAATGTCTTCTTGAGGGGGAGAGAGAGCGAAGGATTTTGTTCTTTCCTCAACTGTGTATTTCGGTGGGGTCACAGAGAGATGACATTAGGGGAAACTCATGTTATAGCTTCTCGTGTCTCAGCTGTGTTGTCTGCAGAGGTGCATGAAGTTAAAAGCTTAATCCTAAAATAAAAGAAGAAAGACTTACGTGATGTCTAAAATAAAATAAATATTTTAAAAGTAATCTAAAAAGGCATCATTTTTAAGTAGAACTTTTTTGCCGTGCAGTTTCAGGGCTTGTTCTACTGTATGCTGCATTATCAACAAACGCAAAACCCTGGAAAACACACTTTCTTTAGTGCACAAAGGGGAAACTGGTCAGAGTTTCTGTGTAGGGCAAAGGATGCAACTTATAGCCCAGTGTGTGTTTGTACAGTGTGAACAAGTGTGTGTGTGCGTGGGTGTGTTGGTGTGTTTTGGAAAAGGCAGTGGTGCAGAGTAGAAGAGAGTAGCAGTGGGTGTGATTTATTCATGACGACGAATAAGTGACTCACTCGATCTGGAGCCACTCTGTTGAGCTAGAGCTAAAGTGGGGGAGTGTGTGTTAGCGTGTGTATGTGTGTGCGTGTGTGAAACTACATCTGAAAATGACTATCATTTTGAAGCCAACCAACATGAAAATAAAAATCCCTGTTTCTTTATTATTTCTATATTAAAAAGTCCCCATCTGATATTTGTGTTAGTATTTCAAACGGTCGACCATATGCACAGATGTAATCATGGCACAGTAGATGGGGGTTGGTACTAATGGAGAATGATCTCACTGAAACGTATGGATCTCCGCCTAATTCAAAATGCAGGGTTGGCTTTCTAAAGTTGTCCTAAAAGATGCATCTAAAGTTGCAGCTGACAACTTTGCATGCTCATGGCTCTAAATGACAATGAGAGGTAGTCTAATGTTTTTATGATTAGTTAAATTAAATTAGTTTTTTAATTTCTTTACCAGCACTATGGCAGTCTGTTGACCTTCAGACCAACACCGTACGTATGTGTGCCAAAGTTATTGTCGACTAAAATAGCAGAAAAAGAGTACAGTCAGTACAGTATATTTATTGTGACAGAAAAACCTTTTTATCATTAACAGACTGCAGGAAACTGTTAAAAAAAGAAAACATGCTGTAAAACAGGTAAAACTCATCTGAGGTTTTCTCAGCAGCAGACTCTTGCAGCTCCAGTTCGACACCCTTAAGGATCTTATAGGAATGTGGCTTGTCCAGATCGCACCAAAGCATGTTTGATTTGCAGACATTGCTCTTTCACAACAGTTTAAACTATGTCCTCAATTATATAAACATCTGCCACAGAGCTCCTTATGGTTAGCAATTACATAAAAGCTAGCCAGCTTTGAGGTTAGAAACATATGACTTCAAATGAATGCTAGTGTTGCTCTTCATCTGCTGGATGTGTAATAGTGGACAGGTTCACCATATCAGCTAATGAGATGACAAGTTTTGACCAGATGATGACACAAGAGGAAATGTCAGAAGATCCTCAAAGTTATTTCAAATCAATCAGAGGGAAACATGAACATGTATAATTTAATGGCAATCCATAACTGTCTAGAAACCATGAAAATCTGTTTTTTGCCAATCCATCTGGTAGATGTTGGGTTATTTCATGGAATAGGTGGTGGATAAGTGAAAACTTTGAGGCACTGGAGGAAAAGTCAAGGGATCAGTCGTGTTAACAGGGTCAGCAGGGGCCAATTCTTGGCACCATGGATTGCTGTACCAAATGTCAATGGCAGTACAATAGTTGTTGTGATATTATAGTAAAAGCCAAAAGTGTCATGGTGCCGCTGGAAGAGATGTCAGGAGGCCTCACCATCTGGGTACCATGAATGTCTGTACAAATTTCATCGCAATCTTTCCTGTTGTTGATGAGATATTTCAGTCTGAACCAAAGCAGTGGACTGAACAACCAACAGACTAACTAATGAAGAAGGGGTTAAGGGTCCTATGCCTTGTTCAAGGGCACCTTGGCAGTGCCTGAGAGATGAACTGGCAGCTGTCCAGCTCTCTGAAGCTGGACTCAAACCAGCCGCCCTCTGGTTGCCAAGCCAAGTCCCGGCAGACAGTGCTACTGCCGCCGCAATAACTGGAGTAAGTGTATTAACAGCTAGTACTGTACATGTATTTATATTTATGTGTACACACAAACAGAAACAGCTATGGTACAAGAATTTGTAAAATGGAACAAATTAAGAAACAGGCATTCATTCAAAGCACATTTACAATAAAGCTTCATACATATTAATGTTTTTCTTGATGCTTATTTTAAAAGTTAATTTGACTTGATGTTTGGCACATTGGCAACACTATATACTGAACATATGCAGACAGTGTAATCTAAGGCTGGGTGGTCCAGCGTTACATCTGTCTTAGTACACCAGTGGAAGTGCAGATGAGGACTCTGAGACACAACATAAACATCATCACTCCCACCTGTCCTGAAGGTGACACTGACAGAGACCCCGGCTGTGCTGCTCCTGAAATACTCGAGGATCATCTTCCAGCCGGCAGAAACTCAATCCACTCCTCATTCTGCTCACCTTACTCAGTGATGGATTGACAGGATGAGGCTGAGGGGGTGGACCACTCAGCCTCATCACATCAAACAAACCACCCACATGGAGGATGATGGTGGCCTTATGTCAAATTCACAAGCTATGGGTAAACTTTTCCCTCCACGTCCTCCTCCCCCTCTTTACAGTTCCTCCATGGCCAGGTCGTTCCATCATATCAGACATTTCCCCAGAGGAGACCGAGTGCTGGCTTTGACTCATCAAAAATGAAAGGGATTACACAAGCTCAGTGTGTGTACAGCGTGTGTGTGTGTGTGTGTGTGTATGTGTATGTGCTGTGATAGTACAGTCAGTGGAGAGTGCCACCGTGAGGATTAAAGGAATAATGCATGCAGATTGATAACAAAGATGATAAAGGGCCCTGCTTCTCAAAAATATGTCATGGAGGGCCTTAAGCATGCAGATTTTATTTCCATCCAAACACTCTAGGAGCTGATTCTGCTAATTAGTACCGTTAGCCCGAAAGGAACAAATATTGTTAATCCAGAAGGTTGGAATGGAAATTTGTTCACAAGAAGGTGCATTCATTCTTTCACATTGGAAAAGGCTACAATTTGATGGAGAAGATTAGTTAATATAAGCTTTTCTTTTTTTAACAGACTCACAAAGTACAGTCTTTTCAGTATTATGAGCACAGAAGGTGATGAGTGTGTGCATCCAAGCCCAACTGGGTAAAGGACAAAAGCAGCATAGTCTTCACACTGAATATTGCAAGCTCCCTAAAGTTTAATGAGGCAACATTTCAGTCATCAAGGTCTGAGTCAGGCGAGCATCCATGTGAATAAAAAGCAGGCTGTAAAAGCCATTATCACAGTTAACTGTTTGTATCACGTGATCAGATTGTAGGTGGAGCGAGTCAGCTTTTCTTTCAGATGGATGTTTGTTGATGAAAATCTTGATGGCTGAAACATTACCTCATAAAACATTTGGAAACTTGAGGACTACATCTGTTTTTCCTTTTCAGGACTTTTAGCTGTGCTAGAGGCATGGCTCTATGGATGGCAGTGTGGTCAATCACTTTAGTCCAGGTTGAAATATATCAAATCTTGGATGTACTGCAGAGAGCTGTGGTTTCTGTAAGCAGGCCCGTGTTTTGTACTAATATTCATGATTGCTGGAGGGTGAATCTAATGACTTTGGTGATCAACTTTCTTTTCCTCTAGCACCGCCAACATGTTGCCATTTTTGGTTTTTACTGACTTGTAACTGTTTGGATTGCCATTAAATTTGGTAAAGACATTCATGATCCCCACCGGAGGAACTGTGACAACAGTGGTCCCTTCGCTATATATAACAATATATATGAATGTAGTGGACAGGATAAAAAGTATAAGAGTAACTGGGAACTTTAATACTGATAATGGATGACTGTTTATGTACATGATGGTTAGTTTGTTACAGTTAGTACAGTACTTACATATAAATATCTTGTTTTGTCCTTGACCAATCATAGGTTATGTAGAGTTACCTGTTGTATAACAAATTTTTACACCATTGTTTTGAGCGAGTCTGCAGGTGCGTGTGTGTGACTCACCGGTGACAGACTACTGAGGTTATGAGGGGCCACCTGGCGCGAAGCCGCCTCTATGTCATGAAGCAGATGACACAGGACTCATTTCTCCTAGTGGGAGTCCTGGGAGAGATGCAGCACAGTCTGTCACAAACTGGGGTCAGGAGTTCAGCGTATGAGGGGGAAGCAGGCTGGAGGTAGACAACAACAGAGTCAGTCAGTGTGAAGGAAAATTCAAGAGATTGTAATTAGAGAGGAAAGTTTTTGCCAACACACATCTCATCCAGTACAGAAAAACAAATCCTGGTGATCTGACAGAAGAGCTTGTCACAGACCAAAAAACTCACATCTGAACCAACTTATTTGAACATTTTCTGCAAGTGGAAGAGTGAGACATGTGGAGAACTAATCACAGGTGTAACAGAGGCCTGGACTGATGTGATCTGAAGCGCCACATACATTATTATGTCAGGAAACTGAATTACAATTACATTGTACACAGTCTGACATCACATCACAGTTATGTTCCAACATAATTCTAAACATAGAATTTCATTCAAATAAACACATGTAAACAAGCAAACAAACCTCAAAGGAAATTAAACAAAGTAAAGAAGGCACCATAAAAATCAAAGTACTGTAAATGGAACTAGGTGAGGAGGTGACAATGTAAAAAAATGCACATTTATGATAAACCTCAAAAAAATGTGAGATTGGTCTCATTTCCTCAGAGCCTTGTGATTTTTGTTGTCAAAGGTCATAGCCTCTGTGTGAAAAGTACAGTAAGCTCTGTTTTCCCAGACAGGGAGGAAATGAATCAGATGGCTAAATCAGCTGTATTATGAGGAAGTACTCACACGTGGGATGTGAGACAAAAGTCACTTTAAATGGTGTAATTACCTCTCAAAAGACATCTTATAAACTTTAGAAAAAAGATTGCAAACTGTCAGAATTATACCTCTTACAAAGGGAAAACCAACCTTTTTAACTTGACATTTTAAAAATGTGACTCTCTGGGGTCGTATAAAATGTGTCTCCAAAAAGGCTACAGTATGGTGTCGAGCACAATATGTTCTCTAAAGTGACACTGTGGAAACTAACTTCTTCCACAAATACATTTTTAATGTGCATAGGTTATAATGCATTCATGTCCCTGCATAGGAAATAAACTAGAACGTTTAAAATGTTTGAAATTTTAATTTGTGCATTCACTCTTATGAAACACATGCCATCCCATTTAATTACTGCCTCTTTCATGTGCATAGAGTCTTAATATTCCTACTTGAAAGAAGCTTGTCTCAAATGAATTACACAAATGCTCAGAACAGTCACCATCCTTACTTTCTGTATCTACTTTTATTAAACATATACTCTGTTCACTTCTCTAAAACCTCAGCTTACATCATGTTTATTAGTATGGCAGTCTCATTTTCACCTCATCCGAGCCAGGGGGCAGGGCTGGCAGTGACTGGTTGGCAGTGTCTGCCATGCTGGCACAGATGCCTCAGTTAAAGGCCACTGGGTCTGTGCCTGCTGCTATTCAACAAATCTGTCTGTCGTCTTGGGAAGGCAAGTTGGCCAACAGAGAAGTCATTAAATAGAAAAATGAGAGAGAGAGAGAGAGAGAGAGAGAGAGAGAGAGAGAGAGAGAGAGAG